>JAPTGZ010000023.1:18824231-18835982 GCA_029814645.1 Fowleria isostigma | reverse complement strand
ACCTAGAAAAATTAAAACGGTGGGGGAACGGTGGTGCTTGGCGGAGGTCTGCGCTCTCCGAGTGCTTTTCTAGTATTTTTTCTTTTCCGTTGCTCCTTTTTCAATATTGTTACCAGCAACTCACTCCAAACTGATTAAGAGCAGTTGTGATTGGTGGATCACTGCACGCAGTGTGTGTCAGGTACCCTTGAAATTACATGAGAAAACACTGAGTTAATTTACCTCCTACATTGCAGGATGTGCCATGTGACTACTGTACACACATATATTGTGATGATGATGCTCAAACTATTATGCAGCTCTAACTGGAATTGTTAACTGCTTACCAATGCCCATCCCTAATGTCTGCAAATATATAGATAGAAAACAGCGATCTAATTTGGCATGTAAGGAGAACATTAAAAACGTATTAATACAGAGACACAAATCAACAAACATGAAATCTCTCTGTTTCTCCAGAAGGCCCTGTTCCGGATGCTGCTCTGTAAATATCTGCATTTCATCACATGTTCTGTCTTCATGCAAAAATCCCACTGAGTTCAAATAATTCCTCTTCTCTTCCTGAGACTCACCTTACTCATTCAACCCACGTATCATTCAACCACCTGCTGTTATTTCTCCTGCACCACCACCAGTGTTCACACTCCAGGGGACCATATCCTACATCTCCAGTCTTCATAGGAGCCTAATGGACAAAGACTTTTTCAGCCTTTAATCCCAATATCTGAAGGTCAACACTGGACATTTGCATAGAAACCATGTGCTAAATTTACAACCCTGTCTGCGATTGATTGTGGTAATGTGTGTGTGTTTTCCCTCCGCTGTAAAGACTCTTGATTATTTATATCTCAGTGCATTGGTGATGGTTTTGGGTTTTTTTTCATACATTGGTGCAAACTGTTTGAAAAGGTGAGTTTTTTCAATTTACATATAAGGTTAATTTCCAACAATGATCCAGTTACCTCCTCATTCTGGTTATAGTTATGAACAATATTAACAGTATCACATCACAGGACATTTTATCACACTCATACTGAGAAACAGGGATCAAATTATGATTGGATCTAGCAATTACTGGGTATTGATTAATTTGATCAAGCTTTACAACATAAAAAATGATTAAAAAAATAAAAGTGTTTCCCAAAGTTTATTGTGACATCTTCAAATGTTTTGTTTCATCAAAACACCAAAGATATTCAGTTGCTATAACAAAAATATTCACATGTAGGAAGATGTAAAATGCTCAAAGAATGGCATAAGAATGTTGACCTTTATTTTCTATTACATGAATGAAAAAAACCTCCAGCCTATTGTCCTGAATTTCTTAACATTAATGCAACATTTATGACCTTTTTTTTTCTTTTAGACTTAAATTAATTATAGATATAATTTTGGATTAATTTGGTCAACAAGTAATCAATTAATTGAATATTTGTTGCAGATCTAGTTGCATCAAAATGGAAAGCAGCTCCAAAACTGAGCTCTCATGTTATTTTTTTTTACTCTGAAAATGTATAATGCAATATCTCAGTGAATAAACTGTATGGTAATTTTTGTGCCTTCTTAGTGAGACCTACCTGTTTACATAAAACATTAAATAAAATGTCTTTTGTCACATTTTTATAGATATACACTTGACAAGTGATCTCTCTCTTCATTCAAATAATATGTGTCTTAAAAAGAGAGCTTGCCTGTTAGAGGTGTTTCTAATATTAGTAACACTCCCAGAGCGAACCATGAAAAATGGGCTTTTTAAATGCAAGCACTAAAAAATATACACTAATGTTATATTCTGCTTTGATTTAGCTTTTTTTTTTTTTTTTTTACCTAAATCTGACATAATTATTGACAAGTCTTTTTTTTTCTTTAAAGATTTTAACCCTTTAAATGCCAGGTTTTTGTTATGATGCCACAGTGTTTTCAGATGGAAAAAGTAATTGTTTTCAACTCAGTACATGCAGTCATTTTTTGCTGTTTGCTGTTATTTCAACCTGGGATATTAATGATTAGTGGCAACATTACTTTTTATGTGACCCCAAAATCAATCAAGAATTTTAAGTTGATGTGAGTGATATGTTTTTGTTGTTGTTGATATTTTTTGTGGTAATGCGAATGCTTGATGCTGTACACATTTAATTTAATGTAAGCAATGGATAGGCAATAAACTTAATTTTTGCTTCTTGTATATTCCTTTTTTGTTTTTTAGGGGAATTGAAATCATTTTGTCGTCTGTCTATCCGTCCGACCGTCTGTTCATTCAATAACATAATCGCATTATCTGAAGAATGCATTGAGATATCGGCACCAAATTTGTACTGTGGATGCATCTAGGCATGGAGCATAAGCCTATTCAAAATAAGTGACCTTGAACCACATTTTCAAGGTCAGATGGCTTTGTACAGCCATAATATCTGTGTATTTTCAAATCTAAATATGTATGTATGTATGTATGTATGTATATGTATGTAATAAATTTTACAATAAGAGAATCTAATCAAAATTATAGGGGAGTAACTTTCAACAAAATCTTACACTATATTTGGTTGAGGAGTGTTAAAAGTGCACAGCATGTTATGTTAATTGTAACTATTGTACTAAATTTAATGATTAACGTACAAACCAAAAATAAATGGTAAATGGTTTGTACTTATATAGTGTTTTTCTACACATTAATGGTACTCAAAGCACTTTACAATCCAAGCTTCACATTCACCTATTCACGCACACACTCATATACCAGTGGGGGCTGCTAATATACCAGGCACTAACCAGGCCACACTGGGGGCAATTTAGGGCTCAGTGCCTTGCACTCTACCAACTGCGCTGCAGCTGCATTCATTCATGTTTCATTTTTTTATTTCCCAAAAATGGTCAAAATGACACCATCAGTTGGAGGGTAGTAAAAAGGATCAGTTGAAAGTCAAAGTCCAGATTAAGTAAAATACATGTATTATGATTGAATAAAAGTAAGATCAGTTTAACCCTTTAACTACCCCACCGAGAAAAACCTGATGAAAACATTTTTTGTTTGTATTTCTTATTTTCTGGAGTGAGTCATTTCAAGATTTTTACCATACTTAGTAATGTCAACTCAGAAAGTGTCAAAAATGTCTTACTAATTTAATTATTTCAACATATTCATGATATACTACCACTAAATGTTTAATATTTGCAGCAATAGATGAACAGTGGTTTTGATTTTATGACAAATAACCAATTATTTCATATTAGTTTATTTATTCTACTTTTATCATAAAGACACAAATCATCCATTTTGTTTTTAAAAATTATTGCATTTATCTAATTTAAGTTTTTTGTGGTATAAATTAATGTAATTATATTCAGGAAGGCCTCTTATACTCTGATATGCCAAAAAAAAAGTATTCATATCTTTTATATTTTCACCAAAAACAGTAACAATATCTTTAGTGATTTTCATCTTTCTTGGCTCAGTTAGGTTCAGTTGTCAGCTATTCCACTGATTGAAATATAGGGACTCAAAATGTGATTAAACCATATGGCTGAGCAGGCAGTTAAAGGGTTAAGTTGCAGTTTGAAGGGGTTTCAGCGGCACATTTTTTGTGCTAGTAAGAGTGTAACTTTTGTTAGTATTTGGTGTATGTTTAGCTTACTGTAGGAGCTGAACTGGAAGTAATAAGATAAAATAAATACATGATCTTTCCAAAATTCAGGCTACAAACTTGAACACAGCCAAAATTGTCCAAAAAAATGTGAACAACAGTCCCCAAGGGTTTTAAGTCATCCTTATTTCCTGAACTAATTAGGTTATAGTCACTTCTGGAAAATGTACACTGAGCCCATACATCCAAAGTTACCAGAACGCCATCAAAATAAACATGGCACTTACTTCTGCAGCTGTTTTCCGAGGCTGAAATGGTCCATGTTTGAAGGTTGGAAGACTTGGACTGAAGGCGCTGTGAGGACAGAGATCTTTGAGTCAGGTGTGACTTGGATATGCGCTACAATGTGTTATTGATACTCACCAGGTCCGTCCAGATACTGAGACAGAGAAAAGCGCAGACGGATGATGATGGGCTCTGATGGATGAATCCTCCAGACGTTAACCATCTTCCCCTGTGGACAATAAACAGACCCAAAGACCAAAAATATGACTGTACCTGATTATCTGTACATCATTTGTACGAAAGACGTGTCCTGTAAATTGTACTTACATCCAAAAAATTAGTTTTAATATGTAAATCAATATCCACTTCATCGATCAACTCATACTCTCTATCAGGAGAAAAGGGAAAAACATTATACTTTAAAAAAAACATGCAAAAATTTTTTTTTTTATTGTATTATGGCTCATTGTTGATGATTTGGGATATTTTAGGTGCTTTGATCAAATAAATATTATACATTATCTTATTGTATGATACATTTTGTTTGATAAAAACATCATGCAACCCAAAAATAGACACATTTTTTGCCGATACAGATTTTCAGGGAAAAATATAGGATTACTATAGAAGCAATATGGGATCATATGGACAGAGAAAAAGATAAAAGTCCATGGGCATCCTGAAGGCGTGTAATATAACCCAAGATTATTTACAAAATCATCCAGACAGTTGACCCAAGAAAGTTAAAGATTTTCTGGAGGTTACACAAAATACTGTCCTTTTCTTTTTTTTTAATGATGTGCACATATTTCCTGAATTTTATATATATAAGAAATTAATAAATAAGTGTATGATCCATGACATCAGCAAAAACACCACAACCACAAGTGGCTTACGGCTTTTGCACAGTATTGAATATTATAGAAATATTTAAACTAATTGTCAATAATGCATAAATAAAAAAGACATAAGATTCAAATGACATAAAAATGCAATAAGCATAAATGACATTTAAAAAAACACTCACAGACAGTAAAAAAGAAGATCTATGACAATTTATGACCCATTTTTGTGAATAATTCTTTAAAATAATATTGAAAATATGTGGAATTCTCAGCCTTACTAAAATGACACAGTAGATTTTTGTGTGATAGAGAAGCAGCTGCATGAGTAAACTGCACCTGCAGGCAGTTTTAGGTGCACGGCAAAAAAATCATTTTGGCAATAAAGCCACGACTAAGTTAAAGCACCCAGACGTTCACCTGACAGAGACTGCAGAGTGTGAGTACAAGGTCTTGACGGCCTCGATGTCGGCGTCCAGCTGAGGGTGACGGGGCAGGTCAGTGGTGCAGCTCTCCTGCCAAGACAAACACTAACACAGTCACCTTATGGTGCAAACAGCTCAGCACCACAGGGGGGCAGATGGATTAAAACACTTAAATACTGATAAATAAACCCAAGGCTATGACCAGATGGTACTGCCATCAATGAAAACATGAAAATACAGAATAATAGGAAGAAAAAATAGGATTAAAAAGAGGAAACAAAATTAGTTCAACTTTATAGGTAACAAAAACATGCATTATGTTTCTAAACAAAAACATCACAACAAACAGAATTTACCAAAATGTACTTATACAATCTCAGTTATATGCTATTATAACATACAATATATAATATATACATATAATAATAGACTAATATGTGAATGCCTAGTATCAGCAGTATTATAAGTATTATTAACTGACATGTCCATTTACAAACCTAAGTATGATTCATTTAGATAATGTAATATTCTCAGTAAGATTAAATATGGAATTATTATGATATTAATAACAACAATCAATGTTTGTATTTGTTTTTTGTTTGTTTCACAGATCCCACATTTTCGATTCTGTTACAGTCTTGGTAGTTTTAGTGTCCTAATAAAATATTTTTTACATCTTCCCATGAAATTATTTTGACAATGTGGTTTATTCTTGATAGATAAAGTGTTCCCGTGACTCCAACCTTCAAGTTTTTATATTTTTAAGGGTTTTTTTTTTTGGTAATTTAATTTAATGAGGTAATCTGAGAACACAAACAGTGTAGCCACAGCAACATCTAATGGATTCAGCTAATTATCACTTCCATTTCATTATCTCACATCTAAACTGAGCGGTACATTGAAAGGGTTGCTCCTTTTTTATTGTAACTGGGGTTGCAAAAAAAACTAAATTCAAACAAAACTATCACAGTAGGAAGAGAGTGAAATGTGTACATGGTTCTGAAACAGGATCTCCTCGGTGTCGCTGAGATCCTCCTCGGTTTGGCGTTCTGTCCACTGCTGGCTCTCTGTCTCCTGTGGGTTTAACGGAGAAAGCTTTGATCAAACAATCCTCTTATTTACACTCCTAATTTATTCCCTTTCTTCATCCAAATCAACAAGACCAACTGTCCCACTGAGATACGTCCTGTAAACGACATCTATTTATATATATCATATATACAGCATACCATGGTTGGTGAAGTTTATTTGTCTTTATTGGCTAAAAACAACATGTTCTGTTTAAATACGTGACAAAGACTGTGTCTCAAAATAAGACAGAAGAGGACATTTTTGGACTCATTGACTCACCATGTGTTCAGTTCTTTGGCAGTACTTCGACACCAGTAAACAGTCTGTCTACTCAAAATTCTGCAGATAAAAATGTCTGACAAATTAGAATACATGCACTCTCTCTCCAACATACAGTTGTAGAAAAAATTATTAGACCATCAAAAGTCATCAAAGTCAATGGTTATGCAATCAAGCACTAACTCCTGTGTGTATCATGAGACTAAAACAGACAGAAAAAAAACATGGAATGAACCAAAGTTTTGTTTGGTAGTACAATGTCATAGCTATTGATGTAAGAACTTGTGTGATTTTGGATATTATTAAGAAAACCATGGAAAATGGATAGATGTAAGCTCTTAAATTAAACTTGTACAACCTATATTTGTTATCATTATATCTTCCAAACTAATGTACCTTTAGTTCTACCAGGCAGTAAAATGTACAAGAAATTGAAGACCTTATATGGTGGTCTGATAATGGTGGTCTGATCATTTTTTCCATGACTGTATAAATGAGGGAAATTGTAGGTTATTGTCACTATCAATAGTAGGGTTAACTGTCTCATTTTACAATGATTTCAGTCAGGAAACCATGTAAAAAACCTAAATATGTGGGGGAAAAAAGAGGAGACCACCTATAATTTAATGTAGAAATTAAATGAAGTCCTTCTGTGTAACCTAGGACAACATTTCAAGTGTATTTTTTCCAGGTTTTGACTAAATTTTGCACTCAAGAAAATAAACCCTCACTCAGAGATGACTTTTCACAGTGGTCCCATAATTATTTCCAAAGTCGTACATAGGAATAATCTGTGGAAGACAAACTGTGAATTCTTACCTTTGTACTTTGGTGAAAAGTCCACATTTTCAGCTGAGGTAAATGTAATAAAAGCCAAAAAGACAAAGATGAACAAGTGTGCAAGTGTGACCGTCCAATAACCCCATACAGATGACTGTCTGTTTGTCCTGTCCCTCTCAGGTTTGGAACGGCAGGAAGTCCCACATGTTCAGTCTCAGACTTCAGTGCTACGTCATTGGCTGCAGATTCTGACGATGTGATCACCTGGTTCAGACAGAGAGGAGAGACTGGAGCCCAGACCAGCAGCTCTGGGGTCTGCACTGCACCGTTTAAGCCTTGTTTCAGCCGTCCGTCACAGCTTTTACACAACACATGATGAAAATTCACACATCAGACGCTTCAAAAGTCAATTTCATGAATCAGTTTTATGACACTAACCGGGCTGATGACCCCCGGAGGCACATTTGAGGGATGGTGATACTGGTGATGTTTGGCATTTATGGCTCCTCCCGCCGTTGTGCTGCAGTCTGACCTTAATCAGCTGTTACCCTTGTTAGCAGACGCCTGCTGCTCCACAGTCTGGCCAGATTAGACACTTCTAGGACTGCATACATATGTGCAAGTCTTCTCCCAACAAGTGCTTCTCTCAACATAATCCACTTAGAGACGAGTGGGTGTTTGTTGTGCCGCAGTGGGAACAATATCACCGTTCCCTGACAATGAAATGCAATTTTCATCACAGTAACTTACAATAAAATGTAATATAAAACAAATCATCTCATTTCTGCTCAGACAGAGTCAGCACAACATAATGAGACTCATTATGTTCACAATATTTCACTTTGCTTTGTATCATTACATTTATCCCTTGTCATTTTATTTGGTATCTTTCATTTCTATCAGATTTTATCTGTCCGTACAAACACAAAAATATTATTAAAATTCAGAGATGAGGTTTCGCCAGCGACTGTGGTAAACATAAATCAGGAATTTGACACAATTATTGCTTATTTGGAGTTTTATTAAGAAAAAATATGTTTTATAGGTGCAAAAAAAGTAAAGCACAAAATTCAGATAAAATCTACTCACACATCAGGACATTTTTCACATTAACTAAACAACTATTGTAGTAAATCTGGTACATCTGGACATGTGAAACAACAAAGCATTCAATGTTTGACCTAAAAAACATCTACAATAAATCTTTGGTACTGAGTGAAGTTACAGTGTTGAAATGGATTAATTGTCTTTCCTGTTTTTTACTGTTCCCATGTGGTGTTCTTTTTTTTTTTTTTTTTGTGAGTAAATGATGTTTGTGTCTGCTTCTCTGTATGGAACCAGAGACAATTTTCTAGATTCCAGTTAATAAAGTTCAACCTAAGTCTAAATCAGAATACTTGTGTTTGTATGTGATCAGAAGGCCGAGGCAAATTATGCATGTATTATATTCCAGTGCTTCTTTACCAGTAATAATATTGAAATTCATGAAACAAACCTTTTCTGTTGAGTTGCTGTGCATACAGTTGTTTTATTTTCTCAAAATTTGCTGCTTTATGTTTTTTTAATGCTTCCATATTTTTCTGAGGTACATTGAAGGACCATTAGGACCACTCTACAGGATTTAAAGACTGTTACTGAAAGGATGCATTTGTCACATTTCCAAAACTTTGAGCCAAAACTTCAATGTGACTCTTTGCTGACCCACAGTTAAAGGCTCAAAGACTTATCAATGCAAATTTTTGTCCACCAGGGGGTGCTGTTGGTAAGAGAGACAGAGACAGAGAGAGCTGAAGGGATATGAGGGCTCTTCAGGCTGGAGTGTGTAATTAAAAGTACAGTGATTAATGATGTAATATAAATAATTAAATAAAGTTATGTCTGAGCTCCAAATGCACACATTCAGATCATTCATGTGTCTTCAGATAGATGACCACAGCAGAGCAAATCTGTAAAATAGAATCTGAAGAAAATGTACAGGGACCAAAATTATAGAACACCTGACAAGGGTGAACATAGTGACCTTTATCTGCCTCTGAAACCTGACCAAATTTTAAGGGGGCAACTATGGCTGAGATGGCTAAGCAGTCGGCTGGAGAGTGGGCTAGGGACCAAAGGGTCACCACTTTGATTCCCCGAACTGGCAAAGAAATGTTGGCTGATGTGCCCTTGAGCAAGGCACTTAACCCCCCATTTGCTCCCCGGGTGCCTGACAGGCAGTCCACTGCTCCTTAGCATGCAATATGTGTGTAATATAGCATCTAGGATGGGTTAAATGCAGAGGACAAATTTCAGTGTATACTGACAATAAGATTCTTCTTCTTCTAATTTTATGTCATAAAACATGCAGAGGATTTTTGTATTTTTAAATGTATTTATTTATTAATTTAACTATTATCATTATCATTTTTAATGTTTGTTTATTTGTATTATTTTTATTTATTTATTCATTTATTGTATGTAGACATGGGTATGTGTGTATGTGTGCGTGTGTTGTTTGTCATTGTCCGGTTCTGACCTGATGTGGGTGGGTTTGTGGGTGAGGATGGATTTGATCGAGGTAATTCCAGACATTGACATTGTTACACATACTGTTTGACTTCTTTTCTCTCTCTCTCTCTCTCTCTCTCTCTCTCAAAATTTGTTTATTTGTTAATTTATCAGAAGTGCTTTTCGTTTAGACGGTGATTTTGAGGCTTCAAAATGCAAAAAAATGAAACCACCCTCCACAGTGGAAAAGTTGAATACGTTCCAGCACAACGTCTATGCCCCCAAACACTCAAAACTCTGCTCAGATCTGCTCACGTCGTGTATGTGTTGACGTCACATACATAC
This sequence comes from Fowleria isostigma, assembly GCA_029814645.1. Taxonomy (NCBI): domain Eukaryota; kingdom Metazoa; phylum Chordata; class Actinopteri; order Kurtiformes; family Apogonidae; genus Fowleria; species Fowleria isostigma. The sequence goes on along the minus strand of JAPTGZ010000023.1, from coordinate 18,825,887 downwards.
GCCAGTACAGGGAAATAAACAAACATGTTGTATTATTTCCATGCGTCGGACCTTCAAACTACTCTGTCAGCTCTAATAAACATACAGGAGTGTTTCTTACAAATGCACAGAATCTGTACAGGTAGTATTACTGAACAGAGAAGGATCTGGAATCACCTCTATCAAATTTTGGATGCATCAATTCGTCGGAGGCAAGCCATACAGCACCACCTAGCCACCTGGCATGCATACCCAATCAAATTCCACACACTTTTGCGTTACCGAATGCACGCAGATTTCCTCCCGACAACGCTCGTCTAAACGCGGAATTAAAAAAAGTCAAGACGCAACGCCACTTATGCGTCTTCTGTTCAGACCGTCATCATATAAATGTAGCCTCAGTCTGTTTTCTCTCCCCCTGTCTCAGTCTCTGTCCTGTTTCCCATTAGTTCTGCCCCCTTCAACCACACCTCCACATTAAGTCCTCATTCTGAACACCTTGCATACACACCAGTCCAGTAGTCACTAATCCGCTTCCTATTCAAACCCTGTTTCACCTCCTGCTCTTTGTCAGGTTGTCATTTCTGCTTTGCACACGGACTCTAGTTTTCCCTTTTGCCTGTTTTGGACCTGTTTGCCCCTGGACTCTGCCTCTTCACCTGCCCTCCCCTGGATCTGCCTTTTACCCCTGGACTCCGTCTTCCGCCTGGTCCCTGGTAATCCTGTCTGCTTGTCCCTGACTAGCCTCCTGTTATCTGTTCCCAACCACACTCCTGTCCCAGTCACTCCACCTGCCCATTTTTCCCGTTGTCATCTTGACCTTTATCTGTGTCTTCAATAAATACCCTGAACATCCAATCCTTGTTGTCTGTCTGCATTTGGGTCCAATAGTCACCTGTTACAAAAGGAAAATGCACTCAAGCACACATTGTGGCAATTAAGAATAATAGACCTAATGTAACTTTCTGTAAAATATTCAAAGCGAATACACCCATGAGAATATTAAAAAAAAATAAATAAAAAAATAAAAAAAAAGTAATTGCATTGGTGGATCTAGAATCTTTTACATGGGGTGGCAGGAGGTCTTCTCAGGGTATCATGGGAACGTCCTCAGCAGTATGTGGAATCTCTACATATGTATAAATGGAGTCAATAACACACTAATTTTTGAATTGTTATGCAATAGAGTAGAAATTTGCTTGATCTTTAGTTTTGTTCATAATTATGAATAAAATAAGACCCATGTAAAGCTTTGCATATCTACCTTATAACAACGGCTTTTAGTAAAAACAGGTTATTTTATTCAGTAACATGTTCTGTCACTGCACTGGAATCTATATGGAAAATTAGAAAAGCACTTGGAGAGCGCAGACCTCCACCAAGCATGATAGTTCCTCCATATTGTGACTCATCAAAGTAATAATCCTACATTTATTTGGATCAGTGACCTGACTTTTTTTTTTGGTGGAGTTTTATGCACAAATGCTGAAAATGGTCCTATCTCCCAATGATAAAAAATCCTTCAAAAAAATCCTGGAATTTTCTCAAAACCCATCCAGTAATTTTTGTGTAAAGCTGCTAACAGACAGACAGACTGCTCCGTACCCCCCACCCCACCCCCTACAACACAAGGTGAAGCGGAGATGGCCCTGTCCACATGGAGAAAAGGAGAAACAT
>JAPTGZ010000023.1:18794571-18806765 GCA_029814645.1 Fowleria isostigma | reverse complement strand
ATAGATAGATAGATAGATAGATAGATAGATAGATAGATAGATAGATAGATAGATAGATAGATAGATAGACAGACGTTGTCCATGAAGTTGAAATAATTTTGGTTTCAGACACATTCCTCTTTTTATTCCTATTCATAATATCAAGTAATGATCTTTGACCTGGTGCAATGATTACACATTTTCAAGAATAAAACACATTGTCAAGGAAAAACAAAAATATTATATTTATTCTAACTTTATGGACAACAGTGCATGTGCAGTTGTGTCAGAAACTCTGTAATAATTCAGTCTTACTTATTTGTTAGTTTATTTTATGTTAATACCATGAAAAGTAACTTTACTTTTAATAAATGTAGTGTAACATGTAAAATATTTGGCTTCAAAATATACTGGACTATATCAGAAAATGGAAATAGTCAAGTCTAGTAAAAGTACCTCTAAGTGCAGTATTGGATAAATGTACTTAGATTCCACTACTGCATTTCAGACTAAGAGTATCTGCAGAGTTAATACAAATTTAAGTTAAGTAGGGATAAACATAAATAACCTCATTAATGGAAAATCATATTAACTCATAAGCAGCAGAATTTTGTTTTCACCAATTGCCTACAAAGTAATTCAGTAAAAGACCTGATATGAGATAATGATATAATGATAATGAGAACAAATTAAGCTCACTGTAGAGTAAAAAAACAAAAACATAATGAGAACGATAGTTATTTTTAGTAATTCTAGTAGGTTCTACTTCAGAATATCAAAAAACTTTTATTTTTATTACATAATGCTGTTTTTTAAAACACATATTAACCCTCAAAGTCCTAACAGCCACTAATGACCAAAAGCATCTAATGTTAAATAACTTTTTAATCACTAATCCAATCAATACATGGAAATAATTCATACAGTTTGTCATCTTTTCATGGTCATTTGGACGTTCAGAGGTTCTGTAGTGAATGTGGAAACACTGTCATCTTCTACAACATTGATTCACCAGTAAAACCCATGAGTTTGACAGACAGTGGATCTAGGTGCTTATTTTTATAACTTGATGTATTTTGCTAAAAAAGTCACATCTTCAGTTTTCATTGTTCTGATATAACAACCATTGAATTTACCTTAATATACAAAAAAATGACAGAGACAAAATCATTTGCAAGCTGCTACAACAATAGTTCTAGGTCTTCAAGTGTTTAAAACTGGGCAAAGTAGAGTTATGACTTGTTGCTATTTTGGTACAAATGAGCAAACAATCACAATGAAAATCAAATCAATTAAAATCTACTGTAGTTAAAAAAACTGCATTTAATATTCATAAGTGTAATTCATAATTTGTGTAAAATACATAACAAATCTATGTATTTTACCTGAATTTATTGCATTTTTTAAAAAAAAATATCTTATTCATTTACAATTAAACATAATATATCAACATAAAACACATCAAATTTTTGCTTCTAAATGGTGAATATTAACAAAGATGCTTCCAGACTTTTAGGTAAAAGCTGTACCAGACTCTTACGTAATGATTTAATCTTCATAACCCAGTCCCACCATGAGGGGTTATCACAGGTAATTTTAGGAACATCAGGTCCATGTCCAGGATGACATCAAATAAGGTTTGTCTTCATCTGCAGAAGCTGAAATAAAACATTTTAATCTAGGAATAGTGCTGAATTCAGTACCTATATTCACTCGCTAATCCAGCAGTCATCACTCCAAAAACAAGGCAGATAATTTTCTTTGTATTAACGAGTCACATATCTGGAAGATTATAATCCTGGCTATTTTCAATGTTGGCACTGAACAACACTGCACAGATCTCAATTTATAATCCAGCTTAAAGTCTGAAACTTTAACAGCACTTTATTAAATTCTCCTCCATGCCACAATTTGCTCCTGAAAACAAATCAACAGCGACAAAGAGCATCATTGACCATATGTTATTTTATTGCATTGAATTCAGTAGCTAAAATAAATTATGCCTAACATACATAGGTGATAGAATCATCAAATTTGGTGGTTAAAAGGCAGCAAAATGAGAAATAAATATAGAAATGGATGTGACTGACTGAGAGCGACCTCTTGTTCCACACCAAACACACACCTTTAAGTTGAATGGGAGTAACCTCACAGTCAACCCCAGCTGATGCCTCTGGCAGCTGGTGTGGCGGTTCGGGGTTGGAGGAGAATAGTAATGAGGGAGTGATTGAGCCCATTGGAAGTGACTGGACAGTGACTGATCATATCTCTCCTCACTGGCAAACATCAGCTTCAGGGTCAGTAACCAGGCAGCTAAAGCCACTGGACAGGATCCTCCAATGGTTTGACCTGTTGACCGGCCGGCTGTTCTCAGTTCCTCCCCGGCCACAGGTCCAGAAAGACAAATATCATCTAAATATGTGATATTATTAACAAGTAGGATCTGTTTTTTTGACTTAAAAAAGCATACACTTCTTATTAAGTCAGCATAGCATCACAAAGCAGCAGTTGTTTAACAAGAGATGTCAGTTTTTACAATCAAATAATGTACAATGAAAGAGGTAAATATGCAGCAATATGACCCATCAGGGTTTCTTGTTATCCATGTGTCCAAGTAACTGCTTGTAGCCCTTTGACTGGTGCAAGAAACATTCAGATCAATCTTAGTGCATCGCTGGTTTTCGGATGTTTGATTATCCACGATTACTTTTTTTATGTCCTTGTTTTAATCGGCTCTAACTAAAAACACAATCTCACTCAGCGACTCAAGTGCTTCGATTCACAGTACCTTTGTATTCCCATAGAAAAACACAGATTATTGCATACTATGCTAATGGCACACAGACCTTGGCTCAGGTGTATGATCTGTACCTAAGTTATTCTCAGACTGCGATGATTTGGCATCAGCTGTGCGGCTCGCCACATGCCAGAGCATTTGTGAAGAACTAACATGGAAATGCGTGCATTGTCAGGATTTTAGAACCAGTTTCACTTCCCAGGGTTTTAAAGAAAACGACCAGCATCAAACAACCTTCAGGAGCAACAGATTCAAAAGTTGGCCCCGCTGCTCCCACTCAGACGGACAAACATTACATTCATTTTTCTTTTTTTTCATATGGGGTCTGATCTGTGTGCAATATTGCTAAAATGCTATCTTGGAAGACATGGTGTCGTCACATTAGGTGATCTCTGAAACAAGCAAAGTGCACAGTCTGTTTCTTCTCCAATCTCTTAAGTGTAACTTAGCAATCACACCCAATAGTCAGGAAGGATATAAAAAGGACAGCAATTTTTGGTTTCAATTAATACTGGATACAGTTGTGGACATTTTTTTAACTAAACAGGTGTAGCTAAAAGGTTACACAAAATTGCCAGGACAATGAGTTTTAAACAAATAACAAATCACAGAGTGTGGTTACAATATAATACATTTAACAATTGATATTTTCATGAGGTGCTATATATATTTATCAATAGGTTTTGGATTTTATTACTATAGTCAAAGAAGCAATATCTTGTAGAAAAACCCCATCATTGTCCTTTATCATCCATTCACTCTGATTAAAAATGAAACCACGGACCTCCAGTCTGATTAGAATAACACACCCTCCTACCTCCAAATTGGCAAAGTCGTGGTTAAAGTGATGCCCATGAGAAGATGATGTCTGCTTCGTTCAGGCGTTAAAGGAGGGTGTGTCTGAACCTCACAAATTGGAGGGCAGTTTGGACTGTTTGTGTTCTGTCTCTAGGATCTTCGAAGGAGATTGGATGTGAGGTGAGTGGATGCCCATGGACTGGTTCTGAGGTTCAGGCCCTGAATGTGTTCGCGTGGCGGGGGTGGCTTGACCTGGGATGGGGCTGTTGGGTTTATTGACGGACACAGGTGAGGAGAACGGGCTGGATGTCCCTGCTAATCCCTCTGAGGAGCCTCTCATGGCCAAAGGCCTTTCCTGGTGTATAGAGCTGTGAGAGCCTGAGATAGTCTTTATTTCCTGGGTAAACAGATCCCCCGAGGACTCCGCCCGGTCTTTGAGGCTGCAGGACACCCGGGCAGGGCATGAGGTCTGAGGGACGACGGGGCTGTGAGAGCTCATGGTGCTGGGGAGCTCGCTGTGGTAAACTGTCCTTCCTCTCACGGGGCTCTGGATGCTGGGACTGTGGACCGGAGGGGTGTAACAGGGCGAGGCCTCCGCCGAGCCATACTGGGCCAGCGAAGCCAGGGCGGAGTGTTCGGGGAGAACTTGGGGCAGGAACGCGGACTGGAGGCCCGCTAGGCTGTGCTGCGCCAGGGACGCTGCGGCCCCAGCAGGTGCGACTCCAGAGACCGGCTGAATAAATCCACTGGAGGACTGGGTGCTGGTGATGAAGGGGAAACGTGGGAGGCTCACGCCGCTGGACGTCCTGGCTGCTTTGTCATGAGTGGAGACCATCTGCTGTGCGGTGGCGTGCGAGGTCTGCTGCAGCTGGCTTAGTATGGGAGTGACTGAGCTGGAGATCAGAGGGCTTATGGTGGGGGCAGCGGGGGCTGGGAATCTCCCCAGTAGCCTCCCGGGTGCCCCCTGCTGGAGTAAACCTAACGGGTGAGGCGGGGTGGTCATAGCACCGTGGAAGGGCTGAGAGTGGAGCTGGGCGGAGCAGGTGTAGGACACCGTGGCCTGGCTGATGGGGAACACCGAGGCCACGCCAGAGTGGGGGGGGTGATGTGGGGGCTGGTGCTGAGATAGCGGGGCCAGGGGCGGCAGGCTGCTGGTGAAGACGGACTGGGACGTCAGTGTGGGAGAAACAGGTCCGGCGGAGAGGTGGTGTGTCCTGAGTGTGGGAGTCTCCACCCCAGAGCGAAATTTGGCAGAGCTGGCGGGAGAACCGGGCCCTGAACCGCAGCTGCTGGAGGCGTTCGCTCCAACGTGGACTCTTTTTGGGTGGCCCCCGTGGTCCTTTACGGAGCCCGGCGCCAGGGCATGGTGGAAGAGGATGGGGGGCAGCTGGGAGTGGTGGGCCAAGGCCAGGGCCAGCGGCGTGGTGGCGGCAGCAGCCTGCAGCGGGGCCTGGACTAGTGGGGCCCAGATGACTGGGGTGGGGGACGGAGGGGCAGGGGGGGGGTTCAGACTCTGTGCGGTGCTGGTCTGGATCAGCTGTGTGCATTGGGCCATGTCGCGGTCATGCTGCACTATTCTTTGGATGATTTCGCTCTCTTGGAGGTTTAGTGTGCCAGAACTTTGGTGATGCTGGACTTTATGTTGGAGGACAGAGTTCCTCTTACCTAATAAACACAAGAACAAAGAAGAAACACTCAGACCTTAAGGTGGTACTGGGTCACTGAGACAAACGCCTACGCTCACACATTAAACTGGGGCAGGACTCCAAGTCTTACAAACTACTACATGTTTAAAGCATTTTCATTCATTTTTATTCTGTTTTTCAGTTTAACTTGGGGCACAAATAGTTTGTTTCATTTTGGGAATTAACTTGCTTCAGCTTTTATTTGGTTTAATAGTTGTAATTTTCTCCCGTCTTTAAAATGAGCCCTAATATTTAGAAGATGAAGATGACATTAAATTTAATGTACAGAACCACTGTTTATTATGTTAATATCCAAGACCATTTATTCTTGTACAAAAATTGTATAAAATGTAATTTTACTAAATTTGTGTGTGTCGTAGTTTTTAAGTTTCTTTTTATTTCAGCTAGCAAAATTATTATTTCACTTTCTTGTAGTTTTAGTCACAGTCTTTGTAAAATATATGTAATTACCTGAATTTAAAGCTGGAGAGCATGGCAATTATTTGAACTACTTCATCATAATATTTATTCTTTGTAAATGTATTATTAAAGACATGTAGCATGAATATCTTAAGTTTTTTTCAATGCACACATGAAACTGATGTAGCAGAAAATGGGAAAACGAATCTATTACATTTTCACCAAACCTCTTCATGATGATGTTTGCATACTAAAAATGATTAAGGTTAGATACTCAACCACTTTTTCTTTACATTAAGGTTTAAGTACAGACAAATACACATTAAAACAGTGATTCAAGGATTCATTTTTTGTCAAAACGCTCACCGATGCGGTCCAGACGGTCGAGAGCCACAGTCTCGAAGGCTCTTCTCATCATGGGATATTCCTCCAGCACCTCGTTGAAGTTGTCCACCGACAGAGAGTACAGGCGACAGTAGTTATCTGCTCGAACGCTGGCCGTTCTTCTGCCTCGGGTCAGCAAACAGATTTCTGCAAAGCAAAAAAACCCAAAAAAACAAAAAAACAGTGTTCTTTCCCTGAAAAACAACTTCAACAGGTAATATGACGATTCCCTTTTTTTTTTTTTCATTTTCTGTCCTCTATATGTTTTTCCATCCATTCATGAAACCTAAAGAAAAAATAGTATTGTTAGTGTGAGATGATAAAACATTAAAAGACCGATGTTTTTTTAACCTCACAGATGGAGCACTTAATGCAATTTCTGCAGCTTACAGTTTGTCCTGACCTCATCTTTCATGCCAGATCAGAAAAATAAAATAATGCGGCATTTAAAAAAAAAAAGTTGACATATTTTTCAGGACAGACACATTGAGGATATAGACACACACACACACACACACACACACACACACACACACACTGTTCCGTGTCCTGTTTATCGATTTAATCTATTCATTACAGATGACGACATGGGATTTCTTTTTCCCATGTGTTAATTCTGAACACTTTCTGTCCTCAGTTGCCTCTCACATTATGTCAGTGCATGAATGGAGTAGCTTTAAGGCATTTCAATTAACATTTCACATTAACCTATTAATAAATGTACAGTTGTGAAAAAAATTCTTAGACCATCAAAAGTCATCAAGAACAATGGTTATGTAATCAAGTACTAACTCCTGTGTATATCATGTGACTAAAGCAGACAAAAAAGAAAACATGGAATGCACTGTTTTGTTTGTACAATGTCAGAGCTGTTGATGTAAGAACTTGTGATTTTGGTTATTATCAAGAAAACCATGGAAAATGAATAGACATCAGCACTTAAATTAAACTCTTATGAGCTATTTTTGTTGTTATCATATTTATCCAGACAAATGTACCTTCAGCTGTACCTGGCAGTAAAATGAACAAGAAATTGAAGAAAACATAGGGTCTAATAATTTTTTTTTGCGACTGTATATATACTTGAGGTTTGTGCACTGTTGCCCATAAAATTCTAAATAAATATTTTCTCCTCTTATGAAATAATTGTAACAATGAAATGTATTCATAATAAAGTGTAACTAGAACTCAGTATGTAATCATTGTACCAGGTCAAAGGTGATTAATGATGTGTATAATCAGGAACAAAAAGAGGAATGTGTCTGAAAGGACAATTATTTCAACTTCATGAGCAGGTATGTATTTAAATTAATATGAGATGGCATATTCTGAACTTGGTACTCAATGGTACTACTTTCATCCTTTCACTTAAGTAAGCTTTTATAGGCAAGACTTTTAATATTGTAGTTAATTGCTGTTAATTTTACTTCATATACTTCTTCCACTGCACATTATACCTATGTAGTATGTAAATTAAAAACAAAAGACACTCCCAAGTCTCACCAATTTCCTAAACTTACTATTATCTCATTTTCTCCTGTGGATAATTCCAGTTTATACAACACAGTATTTGTGTAACCTGGCTTTTACTCTTTACTAACAGAGGCTTAAAACAACATAACAGAGCAACAACAAATGGAAAGTTATGGATTTCAGCTTTAAATATAGTGAAACGCCCACAGATTGAAAACCTCTTCTTTTATTCCTTTTAAGGAGATGATGTGGACAGTTTATGCCAGCTGTAACAGTCAGGGACGTTAATCTGAGCAGAATAAAGCACACAAGTTCACCATTCATACAAATCCAGTCGAACAGAATCGCTCTGTTTGGACGTTACCTCCAAAGTACGATCCGTCAGAGAGCTTGGTGTCCTTGCTGCTCTTCGTCAGGACGCTGACGACACCGTGCTGGATGAAGTACATCTTCTTGCCGATGGTCCCCTCTCTGATGATGTAGTCGCCCGGCTGGAAGACCTCGAACCGCAGCTTCGTCAACATGGAGGTGACAAAGTTAGGATCAGCGTTGGCGAACAGAGGCATGGAGGCCACCAGTTTGCGGCAGTTAAAGTTGATGATTTCCTGTAAAAAAAAAAAAAAAAAAAAAAACCACACAGAAAAAGGGTCTTTAGATGTCAGCTGAGACAGGACCTTCACGCCACATGTCAGTGTTTCTACATGTGTACATTTCAATCATAATAAAAGCAGGGTGGTTAACAGCTTAGTGCTCTGTTAATGAGGTTCTCCGTCCTCTGCAGCCATTACTAATCAGATTACATGACTGTTAACATCATCATGCAAAGTAAGGGAGCCATATTAGATTACATTAAAAAAATAGCCGTAAACCATTTAGATGCTTACATCATTAATCCACATGTTTACAGTGGACATCCATTAGAAAAACATGGAAATTAATAAGGTAATTTTTCTTCAAGGTTTGATCATATTTATTAGTGAACTGAGTATTACCTCTTTCTCCCTTGGATGCCTACTAGGAACAACCCATATATACCGGTATGTTAATAGGGCTACTCATGGAACATTTAGTTTTTCCAGTCTGTTTCTTTTTCCAGTTGTCACGACTTCAGCAAATTTCAGAAAAACAGAGCCTTTTTTTTTTTTTTTAATTTCATGTGAATACAATACGCTTCTGTAAAAATGTATTATTATTATTATTATAATAATAATTTTATATTTTTTGAAAATAAAAAATTAAACAAAAAAAAAACAAAATTAAAAAAAATTTAAATTAAAAAAATCTAAAAACTAAAAATAATTACAAAATTTAATAAACAAATAAATTAAGAAATAAAGAGAGGAAAAAAAAAAAAGAAAAGCAGATGACATCTGACCTCTCTCAGTGGCTCATTCAGTTCTTCCAAGATGCTTTCCTCATCGAACATCTTGCCTTGATAACGATGTTCGTAGTAGTCGTGGATTCTCTGTCGCATGTCAGCCGGGAGCTTGTGGAACGACATGTACTGCTCAACCTGTTTATACTGCAAAAACAACACGGATCGAGTTAAGACAAGGCAGCAGAATCCATAGAGTAAAATGTGAATGACAACTACTTATCTAGCTAGCTATCTAATTTAGAGCAGGGGTGTCAAACTCATTTAGTTCAGAGGCCACATTCAACCCAATATGATCTGAAATGGGCTGAACCAGTAAAATAATAACAGTGAAAAAAAGTAAAATTACCTTATAATAATGTTTACATCTACAAACTATCTTTAAAAATGTGATAATAAATCAATAACCTAAAATATCTTAAGAAAAATAAGTGCAATTTTAACAATATTCTGTCTCAGTTGATCATTTACCCATGTTCAATATAGATCCCAGTAGATCTACAAATACACATAACATTCAATAACAAGCAGAATATTGGTAAAAATGCACTTAGTTTTCTTGAGATATTTTAGGTTTCCCACATTTTTTGAAATGATAGTTTATAAATGTCAACATCTTCATATAATTTTACATTTTTACACAAAAACAAATAGAAAACTTTGTTTGTCATTATTTAGGTAATTTTGATAGTATTTTACTGATCTGACCCACTTTAGATCATATTGGTCTGTACATCCTTGATTGTTAATATCTTCAGTGTTATATTTGCATTTCACAGATTCATCCTGTGGTCCGCATTGGACTTTTTGGAGGGCCGGATTTGACCCCCGGGCTGCATGTTTGAGACCCCTGGTTTAGTGATTGAATTTTACTGATGTGTTGTTTTTTTCTGTCGGTTCAGTTGTTATTATTCTACTTCTGGAGGACATGTTTGTGCTTTTCCTTTTATTCATTTATGTCAGTGCTCATATCCAATTCATTCATTCATTCTTCCCAATTAAATTCATATAAAATGTTTGTTTTTATGTCCTTCGAACACAAAAAACTGACGCATGCGAGTGCAGCGTTACTGTATCTGTGTAAAACAAAATACAAAGTCAAGTCAGAATGGATATATTAAAGTGATTAATGTGTTGGCTCAGAGTTTGACTATAATGTGCCTCATTATGTTAACAGTCAACTGTCAGGCCATCTGTGAAACCTGTCCACAGTGTGATACTGCGCCTCTGCCCCATCTGACAAATACAGTTGTGCTCTGCAGGCTTCAGCTAATAACATTAACGACTGTGTCCTTCAGCGATGTTCTCTACCAACAAAGCACCGTGAATGATGAGTGTGCGCCCAGTCTACACTGTGTTCATCACCCTCTCTCATCATCATCGTCACTTCCTCTGCCTGTCAGCGGTATTAGACTTAAATGAGTTGAACTGTTGAGTAAGACCACCCACCTTTTCCTGGTACTGCCTCCTAGAGGAGTCCAAAGACTGAATGAGTGCGGTCGCATGCCCCACAAACATGGCAAAGCACGTAGCGCCCACAATCATGCTGAGAATGGTGAGCCACACGTCAGCCATGCCTATAGGAGGGTAAAGGCCATACCCGATGCAGAGCATGTGACTCATGGCCTTAAACAGAGCGTAGGAGTACTGCTGGCCCCATGTGTCGTTCTGTAGAGGATGGAGAGGGAGGAGGTTTATCAGGAGCAGCGACATTAATGCAGCAGCACATCAGAGTGAACCTTTTTAGACTTTAAGATGAGAACAACAAGTGACGAGGCTTTATTTTCCAAATGTGTCGGCTCCTCGCTGTGGGAACTACTGCATAACAGCAACTTTAACTAATGTTCTTACTTTACCTCTCCTGGTTGATTCTGGTGTAAAATGGAAGAATGGCAATTTGCTAATAATCACTAATGCTTTGATTTGAGCTTTTAATTGGGATCAGTTTCATAGATTTTGATCAATTATGGAGATCAGATAATTTTATGTTGTCCTTATTCTGTTTCTAAATATTAAATCCCTGGAGATCCCTTATATGACATGAATAAGTATCAATAGATCAGACAAACATCTAATTAGAGCTGCAACAGGACCCTCCCCTTTTTTTTTCCTTTTTATAACAGATGTACAGTGCTCAGCATAAATGAGTACACCTCCTTTGAAAAGTAAGATTTTAATTAACATATCAATAAACATAAGCACAGTCTTAAAACATTTGGACAAAACTGAGTTTTATAGAACACTTCCTTAACAGAACATATGTTGTACAGTGTCCTATAGAAAATGTTGACTCTCAAAGAAAACTAAAGGTTTTGTGACACATCTGATGGGATGTACTCATTTATGCTGAGCACTGTATGCATGTGAGAATAGTGACTTGCTTTACATGTTAATACCAACAGTATTTGTGTGAATACATTTTCTATAGGCTTATGTATGTATGTATGTATGTATGTAATGAAAAACAATTAAAAGATTTATAAAGCTACAAAAGCCAAAATAATGGTGGGATAAAATCCCATAATTTGCAAATATACAAATTCACTCTGCAGATCTCTCCTCTGCATCCAAATTAAAAACTAAATGCAACAATAGATGATCTGACGTTTCATTTTGTTGATGAAGTGTTTTGTACCAGCTTCACTGTTGAAACACATCATGTCCGAGTGAGTCTCAGTCTCATAAGGGAGCAATAATTACAGCATATTTAATGATGCTACTTGTCTGAAACCACCTGCAATGAGATAAAAATCTAAATCATAGAGTAGATTATCTACAGCTTGAAAGAACAACACAAAACACAGATCTCACAAATCACTTAAATTACAACATGATGAAACGTGATGAAACTTAATGTCATTTTTACTCATTAATGCTAGAAGTTTGTCAAGCATTGTATTTTTACATGTCAGAATTTAAAAAATGCAGGCTGGGATGTTAATATTGAATACCATTTTAAAGAAGACTACTTGTCATTTTATTATCATTTCTTTATTAAGTTATTATTCACTGCCAAGTTTTAATTTAATTACACACACATATTTCACACATTAATCATGAAAAAAGTAGAGCCATTTATTGGGATTTACTTTTACTGAGGAGTTTTTACAACACTAACACAACAAAAACAAAAAGAGCACAGACCATCATCTCCCTGAGAAGTCAAAACCAAAGGAAAATGGGTGCATACCATATTTGACAGATGACAGGAAAGAGTGAGGAGGGTTACAATGACACAAAAAAAGGGGAGGGTAATAAATATACATACATGTGTGTACATATA
>JAPTGZ010000023.1:18778285-18794471 GCA_029814645.1 Fowleria isostigma | reverse complement strand
AAAATACATTATTATTTTTTCAACATTTCATTAATATCTACCACAAACTGTGACCATTTAGCTACAGTTTGGGCTTTGCTCGGTTAGGTCTGGCTGTTGAGTACTCTAAATTAGCCATATGTTGAACATTTAATAACCATTTGATCGGGTTAATCTCCTTATTAATGGACTAGAACTATTTTTGTGGTGGCTTCAAAATGATTATTCTCCACATTTAAACTTTACTAAGTGCATTTTTCAGCAAAAATCAAGTATTTTGCTATATTTAATTTGCTAATAAAAGACTGATAAAAAGTTATCCCATCAAAACACAGACTTCAGAAGAAAAGGTGACCTTTTAAGCAAAACATATCATTAACTGAGCATAAAAACAAGCGTCTACAACTATAATTTGTTTTTAGCCATTTAGTTTAAGCTGTTCATGGCTGTCGGTGAGGGTCTGGTCTTGGGACTACGGAGCCTCTGAACGCCCAAATAGGTCATATCTGATGCTGTTGAAAAGCTAGAAAGTGCATTTCACCAGAGTAGTTTTAATGTATTGATAGAAGTATTAGTTCATAAGTTATTAAACGTTTTAGATCACTAGATGCTTTTGGTTACCAGCGGCTGTTTAGGTCTTTGAGGGTTAAATGTAATTTTAATTGAGGGCAACTTTATGGTCAGGGCAGTGAGAACCACCAGGACAAGCTTTTGCGTGTCAGTGTGTGGGGTCCAGCTGTGGAAGAGTTTGGGGATTCATTAAAAGCAACACTCCAACAGCATACAGCAGTTTAAATCAGGATATAAAGAAATGGTTTTAAAACAATATAGAGATAAAGGGCCTTGAAGGTCATGTGATGTTTGTTTGTTAGTTTTCCTTCTTATTTTTCTTTTCGTTTTTTCTTTTCTTCTTATGTGTGTGTTTTGTTCTTTGATTTTTATGTATTTTCTACTTTATTTATTGACACTATTTATTAGATACATTTCCTTTTTTTCAACTATTCATTTCGGTGCCTTTAATCTGTTGTGTTGAATTAGTATTAATTTCTCTTGAGTGGTACATTTGTGTTCTGTACATTGTGTTAAAATTAGTTTTGGTGTACTAATGCATGTTTACAGCTAATTTCTTTGACTAAATTGTAACCATACAAGTTTAAGTAGATGGGATGGGGATGGGAGTAAAAAAGTTTACTTCTCACTCCTTTTTGGGCAACTAGGGTTGTATTTCAAAAGTGAATTGCTGTATATATTCATGTATTATGCATATTTTGTCATAGTTCCAGTCCGTTCTCTCCCTCCCTTTTTCTCTCTCTCTCTCTCTCTCTCTCTCTCTACTTACCTCTTCTGTCACAACCTCAGTCTGTTCTCCCTCTCTCTCTCTCTCTCTCCCCTCCCCTGTCTCAGCCTCTGTCCAGTTTCCCGCCAGTTCTCTCCTTTCACCTAGTTCTGCCACTACAGCCACACCTCCTCATTAAGCCCTTATTCCTGACAGCTGTCACACACACCAGTCCAGTATCACTCATCAGCTTCCCTACATAAATCCAATTTTACCTCCTGGTCATTGTCAGTTTTGTGTTCCCTGCTTTTCATGAGTACCCGGTATTCCCTCCTGCCTGTTTTTCTGATTCTGACCCGTTTTACCCCCTGCCTTGCCTGCCTGATTCCCAGTTACTCGCCTGTCTTCTACCCCTGGATTATGCCTCTTTACCTTTTTCCCGGATACTCACCTGCCTTCTGCCCCTGGACTCTGTCTCTTCACTTGCCCCCCCAGATACACACTTGCCCTTTTACCCCTGGACACGGTCTCTGCCTGCTCCCTGGATACTCACCTGCTTTCTGCCCCTGGAGTTAGTCTATTCACCTGTTCCCCGGTAAACCTACCTATCTTCAGGTCCCTGACTAGCCTTCTGTTTTCTGCCCCCGAGCACGCTCCTGTCCATGTCACTCCGCCTGGTCACCTCCCCCTATTGACAACCTACCTGTACTGTGCTAAATAAACCACTGAACTATATCCTGTCTTGTCTGCACTTGGACCCAAGCTCACCCGTTAACAGTTTTGTACTCTTAATGATTACAACCTATGTCTATGAATATTTCTCTATCCTTTTCAATGTGTATTTCTCTATGTATTTATGTAAAATTCCCTGTGTGTGTGTATAGTGTTTGCAGCAAATTATGTGTACATATAATGAAATGTATATATCGTACATGAAGTGCACAACCACAAAATGAAATGCCAAAGTAACAGGTTATAATGGAAATACTGGCATCTTATGTGTGTTTAAATTTAGCAAATACAGAAATTAATCTCAAAATATCACAAGTTTTTGGTCTGATTGCCCCAACTTCAACATGACGTGAGAGGAACGCACTGAGATGTGATACTCATGCATAATCCACTTACCACCATCTTATTTCTAGTGACCCAGCAGTCAGGAGGGAAGTCCTGCAACATGGGAACCAGGAACTGCAGACACCCGTCCCAGTGACACAGCAGCAGCATCATACCAATCAGATTCATGATACGCACCATGGCGCTGGCCAGGTCATAGGTCATATGGAAAACCTGTAATGGAGATTATCAGCATTAGCAGAATAGAAACAATACAACAAAAACGGCTCTTTGTAAATAATTCAGTAAATACTGTCTCATGCAATCAGAAGATTTGAGACTGAAATGTAGCACAGTGTGGGCTGATGGCTTCAGGGGTCCTCTACCAGACCACACTGTTCTTAATCTTCTACAGACCACCAGAGGCTATTTCACTGTTATGTAACCATCTGCAAGCAACATTAATGGCCTGTGGGGAGTGGGGCCTCAGCAGGAATTATAAAAATAAGATAAAGAAGCAAAACATTGGACTTTAGTAGGAGGATTGAGTGTTAGAGCCACAGACAAGAACTAATTAAAACATTAGTTTGATGAATTAGCTCTGAGAGAAGGTAGTCCCCGATTACAGGTCATAGGAAAATAGAAATGTGACAAAAAATGTCATTATATACAGAATTTAATTGATTTGGCCTTTAAAAAAGCACAGTAATATTACAGCTTGAATCAAATTACTTAGATAACATTCAGTGTCAGCACACACAGCATGCATATTTTTATTTAGTTTAATGATATGACAAATAAATGTATTTTTTATGTTGTAAATAAAGTGGCAAAATTTGTCAAATCACAATTACAACAGCTTGTACAAATATATATATGAATAATCAAAAAATACTGCAATTGAAATTACAGGTCAACAAATAGCAACTTTTTAAAGGCCAATGTAATATCAACAGTGTGGAGCAGGAAAAAAAATCTAACAGCTGATTAAACTGTCTATGTGACACCATTCAAATCAAAGTTTTGACACTGTAAATTCAACAAGCATCTCTGAAATGAATGACCTCTGACTTTATAATAAAATGGACTGAGCGAACTGTTCAACTGAACATCTGGTACACAGTAAAAATTAATCTGAATCACTGAAAAAAATCACAGTAATTAATCAAAAAATATGGAATTGAACATCAAACTAACAAAAAATCGAAACAGGTGATTTTCTGGATTTTGAGATACTGTTTTCCTTCTTTTTTTCAAAGTCTAATATTAGTGATTGTCCGATATATGCACCAATTTCTGACAATACAGACAGTTTACAAACATTGGCAGATAAATAATTCCATCTCTAAAGTTATCCATAACACTGCACATTGTGGTATTGTGTAAAACATGCAAAATAAATCTCTATTTGTTTAAATTATTTAGAATGTATTTTATACGGAGTTCAAAATTTTCAACAATCTGCATCAATAACTGAATCACAATTTTGTCGACTATAACTTTAAGGTGACTTCTTCACCAAATCATGTAGCCTTAGTTACAAAATGTAAAACTGCTTTTAATGATAAAATTCCTGAAAGATAAAAATAAAGAAATCAAACAGTCAGCTGATGTTAAACTACATTGTGGAAAAAGGTTGTATCAAAAATGCTAAAAATTTTAAGTGTGTGTTTGATGGTTTTAGGGTTTTTTTAGTTTTGTTTTTGTTTTTCTGTCTAATTGTTCACACCAAATAAAAAGTTAATGTATTTTTCATATTATAAAACTCTATAAAAACAGATGGAATCTAAGTTTGTGAGTGTAATGTAAGGTACCAAAAACAAACCCAGTTCTAAAAAGAGAACCCCAAACACCCATTTCAACATCTAATCAGCACCATCTGCTACTGTGAGGTGTTAATGAAGGTCCACAGGAGCTGCACATCTACCTCTTCCCACTGGTGGATGTAGCGGATGAGCCTCGACAGACGCAGCAGCCGCAGCAGACTGAGGATCTTGGTGAACCGAACGATCCTCAGAGCTCGGGCCGTCTTGTAAAAATCTGAATCGATGCGAGTTTCTACGATGAGAAAGATGTAGTCCACGGGTATGGAGGAGATAAAATCCACCACGAACCAGCTCTTCAGATACTTGATCTTTATCTGCTGTGGGTCCAGGATGATCTCTGTGTTGTCCTCCTTGACGATGCCTGTGCGGAAGTTGAGGACCAGGTCCATGAGAAAGAAGGTGTCTGAAACCACGTTGAAGACGATCCACGGCGGCGTGTGTTCGTCCTTAAAGAAGGTGATGCCCACGGGGATAATGATGAGGTTCCCCACCATCAGCAGCAGCATGGTCAAATCCCAGTAGAACCTGGAACACACAAGAACCAATTACCAAACACACATTTTAAAGTCATGAAAGGCAGGGTCATTTAACAGTCTTAAGAAAAACACCTAAGACTATTGTAAACTAGTCTTTGTTCAGGAAAATAACATACAGTCGTGGAAAAAAATGATTAAACCACCAGTTTTCTTCAGTTTTTGTTCATTTTAATGACTGGTACAACTAAAGTACATTTGTTTGGACAAATATAATGATAACAATAAAAATAGCTCATAGAGTTTAAGAGCTGATATCTATCCATTCCCTTGGTTTTCTTGATAATAACCAAAATCACATAAGTTCTTACATCAATATCTATAACATTGTACTGACAAAAACTGCTTTTAGACATTCCATGTTTTGTTTTCTATCTTAGTCACATGATAGACACAGGAGTTAGTACTTGATTACATACTATTGTTTTTGATGACTTATGATTGTCTAATATTTTTTTTCCTTGACTGTATATTTAAAGACATTTAAATTTGTGGGTTAAAAAAATGGTAGAAAATATTTTTTTTAAATATTAGGTCAAGGTTTATTTATATTGCATACTTAAAAACAGACATAATAGCCCCAAAGCTGTACATGACCATGAAAAATTTAAATAAAAGACATAATACAACATTACATATACAAATAAATACAACAAAACAATACTAATGAATAGAATAAAGCAATAGCGTATTAAAATATTAAAACAGTATGTATAAACACCAAAGGCAATAATATAAAAACTCTAAGATAATTAAAATGTCTATCTCAGCTCACGTTAAAAGCCAGTGCATAGAAGTGAGTTTTAAGTAGTGATTTAAAACTCTCAACAGAGGTAGCAGCTCTGATGATAAGGGGCAGAGAATTCCAGAGTTTAGGATCAGTAACTGAAAAAGCCCGGTCGCTCAAATATGACTGGAACCATGTGAGTAGTGTTCCTTTAATGCCTACACATGTTTCCAGCAGTGACAGGAGACTCTTATGGTCCACAGTATCAAACAGTCACATCCAAAATAATAAGTACAACAGAGCCACCAGAGTCCGAAATTAAAAGATCATTAAAAAAAAAAAAAGTTTAAAGATTAAAAACTATCTAATCAACCAAATGTTTCACAATCCCCCTGCAGTACCTGTTGATGACCTCTGACCTAAAGCATGAGATCTGCAGGAATAAGAGTAAATGTATAAGAAACTGATGGTTCATAATGGTAAACTTAGCTGTTTTGTGTTTTGAATACAAAAAACAACTTCAATACACTGTCTTGCAAATAATTACGTCACCATTTCATGAACAGAATCAGGATAATTGTCAGAAAAACTCAAATACACACTGACTAAACTTACTCCTTATGCAATTAGTAGTGTAACACAGAGACAAAACTCTAAAAAATCTATGTTCACATAAGCAGAAACTACTCACAGACACATCTTGACAAATAAACACATTAAATGGGTTAAAGAAAACAATGAAGGTTTTCTATTTCAGTTCAATATTAGGCTTCTGGCCAAAGGGAGAAAAAGGAAAATGGGTTATTGGAATTTATGTGAATCACTTATGAGAGTATTTTGGTTTCCACAACCAACGAAATCCTCATGAATGAGATGCAGCAGCAGCATTAGTTATGCTAATACTAAGCTAGAACCAATCTACTTTTCCAACAATTTGTTCTTTGAATAATATATAAAAATGAGGAAAATTATAGTGAGCTATTATAAGCTTCAACATAAAATAGTCTTGAGACCTGACACTATTTCCACTTGTTTCAATTAGTCTGTTTACTATTGCACTATTTATAACGGCTATATTATTCTGCAGGAGGCTGTTGGATGTGTCTTTACTGCCTTTATTTTGCATGTTTCTTAGAAATTCTTAAAGTATAGTTAATAATTTATTTTAGTTTAATGGTTTATTTTGAGCTTATGCACTCCATGAACAATACTAATTATACATACATGTATAATGTACAATACTGATCATATACATCTCATTATGTGTACATAGAGAATTTGCTGTAAACACAATACACATAAAGAAATTTACACAGAGATATATTCAACTGATGTGTGAAAGAACACACGATAATTTGCAGAAAATAACACAAAACATTACAACTTGGGGCAGACAGTATACAGTACACACAGTGTTTGTTTACCAGTCGCCATTGTCGAATGTGTACGAGATAAGAAATCATGCAGGCGTGTGATTGCATGTCGGATCCATTTCAGAGACCTAATTAACCGCTGATCGATTAGGACAGGAGTCTGACACACCTACAGCCCGGAGAGGAGAAGGACCGACCAGTATGCATTCATTAGACCAGTTAAAGGTACTCCAGGCATGTGACACAGAGTCTAGTAAATGACCCCGTAGTGTATGATCCAAAAACACGTATCACAGTCAAGAGAATGGAAATCACGGGAAGACGCTCTGAAACACAGCCTTATTGACGAAAACATTGATCAAACGCCTCTACTGTCGACAGGTATAATTCACAACTTAAATGAGCTCATGACTGACTGCAGGAGAAAATGTTGGGATGTGTGTTGTGTGTGATGTAAGAGTGTGTGCAGCTACGACTGAAGAATAAATGATTACTGTTGACTGTTATCATCATTTCTTCTGTTTACAGTGTCACCTCAAACACGTTCCAATGTTTTGTGGTTTAAATCATCCATGTTTAGATGATGAGAAAAGATTTTTACCATTATTTCATTTGTATATCAATCTACTCGTTTATTAGAATGTTCTGATAAAAAGAAGAATTTTAGCTCAGAAATGGGAAAGAATAAGATAGTCCTCTCTTTATCCTATTGGTATTTTAAATTATTTTATTTATTCCTGAGCAGTATCTTATTTTATTTGAGCTTGACATATTTTTAGTCGCTTTTTAGTCTTCTTGTATAGTTTTAAGTGTATGACGGTATTTCTTTTAGCTTGTATAATTGCAGTTGTTTTTATTATGCTCTGTGTATTTAGTGTGTGTACTGCTGCCAGATTCTTAAATTTCCCTTGGGATCAATAAACTATCTTTAAGTCTAATAAAACAAACTGTTTTTTGTCTTTTCACTCAGGTCAAATCACCATGCTCTAAAAAACAATAAGCAATAAAGACTTGTAACATTTTACTGACACTCTCATTTTTAAGATTTTTTAGATAAAAGTCTATGAAATCATGGTTTTGGTCATACTGTAAACGTACTGTGCAGACGTCTTAGACCACTTTTAAGGTTGTTGTTTTGTCTGTGTTGAAATGAGCACATTTATTTCTCATTCTCTTTTCTTCAGATACAACAAAATACAGGAAATATGTGCACAGCCTTAGTGTGACCTCTGATCCCATGACAAGAAGCGCAAACAGTTAGAAACATCTGTCATGTTGAAGGAAACCTGATGGAAAATGTCAGAAAATTAAGCCATAAAGAGCCAATGCTAATTTTGTGGTAGTTCCCAAATGATTTTTTTTTTATCTCTATCCTTCCTTAAGTGATTTATCACTATTTTTTATAATATCATCTTCTAAACTTTGCATTTTTCTGTGAAAATCAATATTTTCCCCATATATTAATTTACCGATCATGTATATTTTTATAAAAGTTGAAATTAAAGTTAAGGGTTATTATGTTACAAACAGAGAAAACTGAAGAAAAATGGACTTTTTCAGCAAAAATATAATTAACTGAACATAAAATCAAGCGTCTCCATCCACTGTCAATGATCCAACTCCATGGGTTTTACTGGTGAATCAATATCATAGAAGACGACAGTGTTTCCACAGTAACTACAGAACTTCTGAAGGTCCAAATGGGTCATATCTGATGACCATGAAAAGATGACAAACTGCATTTTACACCAATTATTTACATGTATTGATATTGATAAGATTAGTGGATAAACATGCATTTAACTTTTTACATCAGTAAATGAGTTTGGTCCCCAGTGGATGTTTGTTTCTTCATAAGTAAATGGATAAATCTCATATTGTCTGAACAAAAGACAGGTTAAGTGTAAAGCCAGGTTACACTATCTCTACCTCTAATACGACCTGTTTGGTTTATAGAGGCTGTTTTTTCCAGAAATGTTTGTTTTTCTGCTGTTCATACTTCACATATATCCAGATTGTATTTTAATACACAGACTAAGAAACACATATGTGTTCTCAATAGAACTTTACCAAACTTAATGTCGACCTATAGGACTTTTCTACAACATTGTACCTAGATATCTGTGCCTGAATGGTCATATGCAATACATAAGAGCTGAAATGACTAATCAATTGTTGAATACGACAACAACTGACAAGTATACTATGCTAATTAATTTTTAATAAAAAAGAGGAAAGGTTTTCTGACTCTAACCTATTAAATATAATTATTTTCAGGTTCTTTTCTCATTTGTGACAGTAAACTGAACATATTTGCAATAAATACTCATATGTATGATCTGTATACATGTCTATATATAATTATGTGTGTAGATATGTGTGTATGGGTGAACATATGAGTATCTTCCCTATCCAACCTGTGGCATGATCAGAAGGTGCACAGCTGTGAATAGTGTTTACAGCTTCTTTTTATTTGTCTTTATTTTTGATTTTGTTCTTTTTTTTTTTTTTCTTTGCTCTTGTGCGCTTTGCTGCTGCATATCTGGAATGTCCCTTTGTGGGACTAATAAAGGAATACATTATCTTATATTTGGTTTCTGGATGAACCATGTGAGGATGATATTTTGGGTTTTGGGAACCTGGATTTCAGATGGTTTATGAACTAAACAATTAAGCAGGAAAATAACTGACAGACTAATTGTCAATGAAAATAGTAGTTAGTTCCAACCCTATTGTATATAAGTCACAAATAGAAGACTATTCTACTGGAGACTTTAAAAATCTAAAATACAATCTGACTGCTTCTTGTGGTACAATAGTTGTGGATGTGTTTTTCCCTGTCGGACATGACATATAGTTTTAGTGCACAGAGTATTTATTAATCATGTTTCATTTTAAGTTCATGTAGCCAGAAATTAATCGATTAAAGCTGTAAACTATTCATAACAGACACTATTTTTTGGACATATCACCCAGCTCTATTTAAAAAAAATGTAGCCAAGACATACAACACACAACAAACACACTGACTTCACATTAACGCCTGCAGGTTAAAGACTAAACTGACCAAACACTTTGAACACATGCAGATTAAAGATTCCCTGTTAACTGACTTAAACACACCTGCTACCCTATCAGCAAACAACCCATGATGCAACGCTCTCAGTAAAACACTGCACTCACTCTGGTACTGTGTTCATCCAAAATCAATGTGTCTATAACAGGGAGAGAGCGAGGAGTGTAATTCTAAAGTGAGCCTCATGCCGCGGGCTAAAAAAAACAGAGAATTCAATATTCATAACGGAGTAATAACAAATTGTGATATATTGATTGTATTCAATATATTGCCCTGCCCAAATTTCTCTTACTTACAGCCAACCTTCACAGGAGAACATCACAAAAACCGGGAACTAGTGAGGGAAGGGTGGCCATTTGTTCTAATCAGCTTTCTGTTGTTCTCTGCCAAACAAAGCATTTGCATTCCTCTCTTCATCTGCCTGTTGTCTCTGTGGTGACACACTGGTCCTAATTGCACTTCCCCTCTCTGGCTAAATCCACCGTTATCTCCTGGGAATCCATGTCATCTCCAGAAGTCAGCTCCCATCAGCCAGATGTTGAGTAGTTAGCATTACTGCTCTGCACACGTCACTGTGCTGCAGAATGATGGAACATCTGGACCAAAAAAAAAAAAAAAAAAGGTCTGCAGGGGACAGTGCATTACCGACATCCCCTACAGACCATCGTGCCGGTCATCAGCTGACTGTGCACGCAGCATTCTGCCCTCAAAGATCAGACAAGTCGTGGGTGTAATCTGGCGTTACCATCAAAATAAAGCCAACAGTTGTGGAGTCTGTAGACCTCTGCTGTTCCAGAGAGGAGTCTTGCACTATTTGGGTCAGAGTGCAACTACACTGTGAGAGCTGAAAGAGAATAGCGTTACAAGCAAAGTGAACACAAAAAGGCTTAAAATGGTGAAAGGAGCTTAGATCAATCAGGACAGCTGAAAAAGGGATCACATTTGTACTAGAGATACTTATCTCTTGCTGCCAGAGCGCAGCTGAAGCACAACAGCCTGCATGCAGCTCAGTGGCTTAACACACACCTGTACTGTGGCTCAGGCCAACCAGCAATCATATTAACCATATTTACACAGCGTGCCAGTTCAGTATGTCTGCTGCTGTATCCACAGAAAGCTTTAATAAAAGACAGCCGTTACTTCTGATATAAACACCTGAGAAACAGTGTTTATGGAAAAAGATACAAGGAGAGAGCACATGGGTTATATTAAACTGGGATGCTGCACACTGGTCACAGAAACCCACAGTACATCAGCCCACATTTGTTACAGACACCAGGGAGTGAACACGGCCTTTACAGGATTAAAACCTGCAACGCTGGATTTTACAATGTCTCATAAGCTAAAAAAAAAAAGGCCCTCTTTAACGTTGGCAGGTCACATGCAGTACCTGTAACTGAAAATTGGATCTGTGAGTTAAAGCGTTCACCTTAAGAGGCCCACACCTGGCGCCAAAACAGAGCTCAGCAGCAAAATGTGACCCGGACCGAGCATGAAGTAATGACACCTCAAACGTACCACAGAGTTAACAGCTGGGCGTCCTGATTCCTCACAACATCATTTTCATTTCAATCTCTCTTTCTGTCTCTCTCTCTCTGATCAGTGTTTGGTGGTGTGTCCCCTCCCTGTCCACACCATCTCTGCTCCATTAGACTAATTGTGCTGTAATAATCTCCACTGATGTGTGCTTCTAATATCTTGAATGGTCATGTTACCCTATTTTGATTACCCCATTTCAAAGCCCCTGCTGCACTCTCTGTAATCCATTGCCCTCGCTAAATGATAAAAAAGTGTAATTCAGATGAGTGGAAAAAAACTGCAGTGGCACACATTGGCGTACAACTGGACGGTGAAAATATGATGACAGTGAGCCTCAAGGTTAAATGTCATGAAAATCCCTGCGTGGTGGAGATGAACAGAATGCCGGTTTGTATGCATGCAATAATATGCGGAATGTGCGCGCATATATGCACGCACACACACAGCACAGACGGCAAATTAGGGAATTACAGCTTGGCTTAATGTGTTGCAGAAATGCAATTCAACAATATACTAACTGACAAAAAGGAGAGAAGGGTTTGTTAGATTGTGATATGCAAATCATGCCGTATGCATCTCTAAACCAAACAAAAGAGGTACTTATATTCTGCATATGTATAATATAACTTGGCTGCTGTTGTGCTTGTAAGAGGATTTAACATGCAACTCAACTCCTTTCCTGTAAATCAGATATAACCCTGTTAGAATAGGCTGCATAGAGTATGTGATTAAGACTCATTTTCTGAAATAAGGCCATTTATCTCTTTGAGGTGTATATGCATTTCTGAGTCTACATACCTTGATTCTCCCTCCTAATCATCATATTATTGGTCATATTCTCACACTCAAACTAAAACCTCTCCTGGTATATACTGCTGGGACTTTGTGAGTGTCAACAATATTAGGTTTCAATACATTTTCTAGATATTCAATCCTTGACTGGGCTAAACTACACCAAAACAAAAAGACTTTTCTTCCATCTGCAGGCCATGCAACTATCTAAGTATGTGTCAGGATCACTGCAGCACTTTTTTTTTGCAAGACACTGCTTGTAGAAAAAAAAAAGAAAGAAAGAAAGAAAGAGGATTTCTGCAACTCAAATTACCTAAAATCACTGTATGGGTGGATAATCCAGAAGCCAGCAGACTTTACTCGTTCCCTCTCATGCTCCACGGCCCTCTCACTGCCCAACATCCGCAGGGAGAACTTGTTGACTCCCGGCTGGAGCATCGCCCCAAACTGCCTGTGCATGAACCCGGCTTGGTACAACCGGTCATCTTCGGGTATGATCTGCTCGGTGCCCTCCAACTTGATGAAACTTGACTGGTCGAACACAGACGCTTGCCCGGCTGCGCCACCCAGACCCCCCGTCGCCCGCTGCTGGGCCCCGGGGCCGCGCTCACCGGGGAAACTCTCCCCGACACCTGCATCCGCCTCGGGGATGAGACACCGCTGCTCCGCCGGGTCCGACCCCGGAGGATGCCGTCCGGTGATGGAAGAGATGCTGCCTCGAAATAAGCGACAGTCCCCGTTCAAGTTGGTCTTGACAGTCACATCCCTGTCCAAGTCTTCGCTCCTGGCCTCCTCAATGCTCCTGCAACTGCTGGCAGGAGACAGAGAGGACAAATGTTTTAGCCGAATACTTTTCCTCTTTGTGTCCTTGTCGCCGTTGTCTCCTTCATCAATCACGAAAGGTTTTTGCCCAATATTTTGCGGCAAGCTGTAGAGCCGTTTGCGCATGGAAGACTGGAATCTTTCCATTTTTGCAGAAGACAAGAAATGCGCTCTATCTAAGGATAGCCCGTGAAAACAGAGGATGAATCATGGATCTCATACACTTGGGGTGCAACTGGAGGCAAAACAGTGACGGCGCATCCGCAGGACAGGTCGTATCTTATCTGACACTTGGGACGTGCCTGTGTCCCCTGGATCAAACATTGAGATGCGTCAAGAAAACGCGACCGCTCGCATCCGACGGGTCATGTAAACGCGTTAAATGGGAGACGCATGTAAATCCAGGTATCCCCACACCGTGTCGGAGAGAGCGCATCAGGATGCAGCATGCTGAGCGTCGGACGTGCCGGAGTGGGAGAATGCTGCTGCTGCTGCTGCTGCTGCTGATGCTGCTGAGCTCCTCAATGACAAAGCATGATCTCCACCTCCCCAAAATATCTGAGCTCTCTGTCAGTGCAAGGTGATGACACGCATGCAGGCAGACGGCTCCGGGTTTCACAGTGCGCTGACATCACTGATCCATCACCCTCCCGCTTTCTAATAACGTGAATATTGATGGAGCTAATCTATCGGGTTGCCATAGGAGCCAGGGATGGCACATGCGCTCACCCCACCCAGCCCGCACACAACTGGAGAGGATGATTCAAGGATGCGATCCAGCCTTGGAGTTGATAGTTCAGTCATCTAGAAAAAAAAAAAAAAAAAAGCGTCGGGGTGTCTGTCATACATGCTCCGGTGTGGATGGAGACTGCATGAACACAGCTCCAAATGTTCTGGATAGTTTCCATTCACCTTTATCAACAGGCTCT
This sequence comes from Fowleria isostigma, assembly GCA_029814645.1. Classification (NCBI taxonomy): domain Eukaryota; kingdom Metazoa; phylum Chordata; class Actinopteri; order Kurtiformes; family Apogonidae; genus Fowleria; species Fowleria isostigma. The sequence continues at coordinate 18,780,543 of JAPTGZ010000023.1, read as the reverse complement.
CTGCACAATAAAACACATTATAGAGTTGGAGTTACATTTAATGCCTCACAAGATGTCAGAAAATCTCACAATTACAGGAATGTTTAAGTCCTATTGGATCATTATTGTTACCGTTTGACTAATTGATAAAATCCGTCTGAGAGCTCCTGTCTGTTTAACCCTTAAGGAACTAGATCTATTTTTGTGCAATTACTTTTTTTTTTTTTACATCTAACAATCACAAATAATTTATCACTATTAATTGTTTTATCATTTGAAATTTTCAGTGAAAATCAGGTATTCGCCCATTTTCAATTTACCGAAGCTCTAAAAATTCAAAGATTATATCAAGCGCAGACAAAATGGAAGAAAACGTGTTTTTTTTATAAACTAAATATATCTTTAACTCAACATCAAAACAAGCATCTAGAGCAGGGGTCTCAAACTCATTTTAGTTCCGAGGCCACATTCAACTCAATAAGATCTGCAGTGGGCCAAACCAGTAAAATAATAACAGCGAAAAAAGTAAAATTACATTATATTAATATTTACATCCATAAACTATCCTTCAAAATGTGAATAATGAACAACCTAAAATCTCTTAAATAAGTGCAATTTTAACAGTATCATGTCTCAGTTTATCATTTACACATGTTCACTATAACTTATAGATCACAGTAGATCTACAAATGCACTGAACATTTAATAACACGTAGAATATTGGTAAAAACACTGATAAAAAGGCAAAATGGGGGTTGTGGAATTTGCATAAATGCATTTGATGTACGACATGATTTCTTCATGTTTCTTTCTGGACATAAATAAATCATGTGGAACTACAAAATGTCATATCCATGAGTTTTAATTATGTTGGGAGAAAATAAAAAAGTTATATTTTGTTTTTGTCTAGTAACTCCGCCCACTGTGGACTCTGAAAACCCCATTGGTTGAAGAGCTTAAGCACACCCATGGAGCCTGATTGTGCTGGGGAACTTGAAGTAAGGAATCGGGACAGAAGGGAAGGACTAAGAATCTCTAAGGATCCAAGAGTCATATATTACATGTAAATACTCCCTGGGGTGGTTTGGGTGTATGGCACACAGGAAGTGTTAACAGACTGAGAAGTCTGGAAGGGTCAGAGAGGAAGTGGAAACCCAGCTGATTCTGACCTTTCATAGCTGAAAGGGTCTGAGAAGGCTACACTTGCACAACCGATGACCTTTAACCCTGTTCTTAGATCTTTAGAGAGTCTCAACCCTTCCCTCTGTCATGGTTCTTTATTGAAATAACATGTTTTTGAGTTCAGTTAACATGAAAAAATAATCAATGTTAGTGAAAAAAAGTCATGTTTGACTGACAAAAACAAATTCTTCATAATAACATAACAAAATCATGCTTATTTAACAATATATTTTTTATATTTAACATGATTTAATTTGTTTTAGTGAATATAATATTAATATATGCAACCGCTGTCCATATTTTTTTTATGTTAATTCAACAACCCTTTTTTTTCAGTGAATGCACTAATTTTTCTGAAGCCATTTCAGGTATTCACATTTTTTGTTAAAGGATAGTTTATAAATGTCAACATCTTCATGTAATTTTAGTTTTTTACACTAAAACAAAGAGAAAATGTTGTTCATCATTATTTATAGGTAATTATGATCGTATTTTACTGGTCTGACCCACTTTAGATCATACTGGTCTGTGCATCCTTGATTGCTGGTATCTTCAGTGTCATTTCTGCATTTTGTAAATTGATCCCACAGGCTAGACTGAACCTGGATTTGGCCCCCGGGCCGTATGTTCGAGACCCCTGGTCTAGAACCACTGTGATTTTGTCCAACTACATGAGTTCTGTTACTGAATTAGTGTTGCCCAATATGTGTTTTCATGTTCAGTACAGAGCCTCTGACCATCCACACGGGTCATATCTGATGACAATGAAAGGCTGAGAAACTGCATTTTCCCTGAATGAGTTCAATGTACTGATAGTGGCTGAAAAGTTACTATTTTAGGTCAGTAGATGAAGTATTAGAGTGCATTTACAAAATAAAAACTGCATTACACTCCAATAAAGACATAAAATAAGCATTGGATTTTTAATATTTTTTCATAAGATCTCACTCTTTAACAGATTTTTATTCAATATTAATAACCTTATTATGCATTTCCTAAAATTACATCAAAGTACAGGTTTTCCATGTGAAGAAAGTTTTGAACAAATTGTACAGAAACACACAAGCTATTAAGGTTGCTAAATACTCTTCATAAAT
>JAPTGZ010000023.1:18753071-18763373 GCA_029814645.1 Fowleria isostigma | reverse complement strand
AAATATATATATATGCATCTATCACTTAATAATAACAGTTGAGTAAGCCATGTGGAAACCATAGCAGATGAAAGGTGAAAACTTAAACATGATCTGAATATTTAATCTCATCAGGACTATTCTGCTTATTCCAACATTAACTTGTCTATATTGTTCTTTGTATTTCCAGTACATTACATATATGCCGTTTCATTTTTATTTATTTATTTATTTTTGTCCAGAGGAATAGAAATCCCCAAAAAGCAAACATTCTGTAAATCCAATTTGCCTCCATATCTATGCGTGTGACAGCAGAAAAGGCTGTGACCAGATTTTACCGTTGAGACATAATCCCTTGCCATCAGACAAACAAGACACCATCTGCTGCCACTGAGCTGGGCCTTGGTTAGATGGAGGTGTCAAGGGCACCGGCTGCCCCTGAGCAGCCAGCAGAGCCGCTTGAAATCACAGGTCCTCACATGACAGGACTGCAAGCGCTCAAGGCCACTCGGGCCACTTTTATCGGCGGTCTCTCTAATTCGGCCTTAAAAACTGTCAATGGCGCCTGTAGCTCACAAATCAACACCTACATTTAACTTCGATGGTGGCATTTGCTGCAGGAGACATCTCGAAGGTGTAGACGCACATGTAGACTCCAGCGTCATCTCCTCTTGGTTTGACCAGCCTGCAGACAACAATCATACCTCACATGAACCCACACCAGGCTGCTAAACCCCCCGTTTGCACACATAACTCATATTTCAGAGTTTAATAATACTCCTCTGTATTTATGAACTCTTTGAATAGCTTCTGAGGAGCATGAATCGTTTCCTTCATCAAAAATATAAGCCACATATTACATTAACTGCACTTGCAAAGCTACCGCTCTACATTAAAATTAAAATGCTTTTACATAAAACACGGCACTCCTGACTCAAGACACATTTTCATAATAAATATATTACAAGAAAAACACAGGCTGCGTTTTAAAAATTTGTTAAGCAAAAATGTACCAACGTGCTAATATACATATATAGACATATATAAGGATTTAGGGAATACCGTTTCCTGTGACATATTGTAAATGCAGAAATTTGCACCAAATGGCATCAATAGCTCTATTAGGCAACATCAACAGAACAACAATCACTGAAAATGCATCACATTTGTCCATTTATACCAAGTGTCCACACTACTCTGGTATTTTAGAATCCATAAATCAGACTTTTAGAAACACTGTCAATTTTTTTGTTTGAAACTGTGAGGCTGCATTGTAATGTGGACAGACAAAAACAGACACTTTTGGAAAGAATGACACCACCATTGACTACCTGTAAATTCATCACAGATATGGAATTACATATGGACTCTATTTGTTGTTGTTACCAGCTGTTTTGCTTGTAAATCCTGCATTTCTTAGTTTCACTATACATTACTTTCACAGCAGGCGAGGTATTATTCAAGACATTTGTCTCTATTCCAGGTGCAGTGATGCAATCAGCCGCTCTGGTCATGTGATATGTTTCTTGGTGTGTCAGGATGGATGCAGAGGAATTCTAATTTTAAAGCTGTTGTTAAAACGGTTGTGTGGGCAGGAGGGGTTTAAACAAGTTTTGTGGCATGAAATTTGATAAATGGAATTTAAAAAAATGACAAAGTAAAATTTAAAGACAGGTGAAATAAAAATTAAGTTATTGGGACTGAGACCAATGATTTTTGACTCTCTCGCCTACTGTAACAGTGGTCTCACTTTATGTGAAAAGGAAGGAAGACAAGAAAATAGTGGATGCTGGATATGCAACAGTGCTCGGGAAAACTGTGTTCGGTCCACCCTGCACGGGACAATCTGCTGCAGTCATGGCTTGTGCCCCCCCCCTCTCTCTCTCTCATATGTGAGGGGCCACCCCTCCCCTCAGTGATAGACAGTGGACACACAAGCGGCTTTAGACTCAGACACACACATATAAAATACTGGGACACGTTATTACAAGGACATGTGTACAGTAGATCAGAAAAAACAAATATGATACATCTTCCCACTGTCTACTAAGACAAACATTTTTATGAGATTGTCTTTTATGTTTAACAAATAATTTAAAAAAAAAACAGAACCAGTGAGATGGGTAACTTAAAATTTGTTTTCATTCTTTCTTTATAATATGTAGAACAAAACACACCTACACTTTCACACTGTCCAACTTTTCAGTCAAATTGATTTTTATAAAATTCAGTATCTTTATCAGGTGATTTTCTTTAAAATTTGTTTCCTATCATGAGCATTTTATATCATGGGTCCTGTAATGTATTTCTTATTATTTCATGAGTTGAGTATTTTGTTACACTTCTAGGGCACAGACTATTATTAAAAACACTGATTTAAAGGGATTACATATATTATTAGTCTCTATGTGGCCTTAGAGTTAATCACGCTTGAAGAGAATTGTGGAGAAAATTGTGTTAAAGGAGACAGATTTATGTAGAACTGAACTAGGAAACAATAACCACATAAAAATAATAACTAAATATGTTGTAACATGACATGCTTGGACTTGTTTGATATTCTTGAGATTGCACATCATGTAATATGACTATTGCAAATGTGCCCTTTGCAGTGACACAGTGGTCAAATCAACACCCTCCCATGTTGGGTTGGTTTGTAGCTCATATAGATCACTGAATATAAACCAGGTGTAGAAGCAGCTCCACATAGGAACGTCATCAAAAACTCTGCTTGTATAATCAGTTTATTTTTAGAAACTCAGATTTGTATGTTTTAAGAAGCGGAATAGGGTTCTAAAAGTCTGGAAGTCAGATATATTTCCATGACTGGTACCTGTACTCAGTGTTCCTGTTTGGGCTGCGTGTCTCTGGGATCTCCTCGCCGTTCTTCATCCAGTAGCTCTCTACGTGGGCACTGTGGGAGCTGGTCAGGTTGCACTGCAGTGTGAAAGGAGGACTGTGGCCGTCCATGGGAAGCGTGGTGTGTTCAGAGGCGGTGATTGATGGCTCTGTAAGAAAAACATAGATCAGCGACGACAGAAGTGATTCTCGCTAAGACAAATGTGGGTGAGTGTGTGTTGATGTAACACACAGAGGGCTCAGTCGGACACCAAGGCCGATCAACCACACAATGATATACAGCACAGATTACAGTGAGTTCCCCATTACACAACTGGAATTCAGACACACGTATGTATCTGTGTCATTTATGCACCTTTTTATCAAACTCAGGCTGTTGACAAATACAAATGAATAGCTCAAGTAAATAACAAATGTGTCAATTAGCCTCATTAATTTTAAGAAAAATTTTTAAGACAGAAGGCAGTTCTTTTTTTTTGACTCAAACATGTTTTTTTATTAACAGCTTTTATTGCGACAAATTTGTTTTTATGTTTTGTATTATGTTTTGTATTTAATGTCACTGAATACTTCACCAAAGATCATTCATAGATTGTAAAATACTTGAAGAAAGCCACTTACTGAACATTCAGATTACATCTTATTCATAAGGTTCTTGTGTAGATTAGAGAGATTCAGAAAAAAAAATTAAATCCTTAATGAGATTACTCTTATGTTGCTTAATCCTGATTATTGACATCTTGTTTGCACACAACGGAAACCCTCTGTTATTATAAAATGATGCGGTAAGTAGACAACCCGTTTTTTTGATACCAAGCCTTTATTTCTGTAAGGAGTGGGTGGTACCAGGCCTTTATTTATTTTTTCCACTATGTAATAAATATTTCCGTTTTAAGTACAAATGGTCTGATTTAATACAGTGTTATTGTTTCTGTTTGTAATGTTAAAAGTACTAAAAAAAAAACAAGCAAGCTGTTTTTCCTTTTACTGTTAGAAGTGTTGTATAGTTATTTTTATCTAGTTTCATGCCAATTAAACCTCTCTAACATGTTTAGAGAGGTTTAGAGCACTCAAGCATCTAATATGAGCCATGCTGGGATGTTTGACTATATTTATTTGAGCACGACTAAATACAGTGTGGAGCGGCCTGAGCACAGATAAAGGTGGTGGCTGCATTGTGGTGCAAGTCGATACATCCCAGATCATTACTGAAATTGGTAAAAGCAATACTGATGGAGACCCAACACTTGCCCACAGGTGGAAGAAAGAATTGGTTTGGTTGATAGAAGTATAATTTCATACAAATAAAATATTAGATAAAATATGTCAAAGTAAATGTAAGGCTTTTTGGTGCAATGTGAAATTTTAAATGTATAGAAGAATATTGGCAAATGAAATGCCCTTTTTTCAGTTTCTATCCATGTAAGAGGCTGCAGGTTAGACCTATTTTAACATACTGTTTGTTAGTACTAAATTAATAATACTAACCAATGTAGATGCTTTCTGCAGCTGTGCTTTTTGAGTTGCTAGCCTACAGGATAATAAATATTTAACAAAGAATATTTCAAAGTAATGTATATTCCATTACCTGTTTTTTTTTTTTTTACATAAATAAAGCCATTTCCACCATAAACTGATGCAATAATTAGTAAAATTCTCCAAAATGCAAGGAAGGATGTTTAAATCTAAAAATTTCCATCACATTAAATATTTTTCAACTTTGTTATTTAACCCATAAAGACCCAGTGTAACTTTTGTGTCAGTTCCAAAACGAATTTTCTCTTTTTAACCATTCCTAAACTATAATCACCAGTTATTATACTATTATCCTCTAAATTTTGCATTTTTTCCAGTGCAAATCACTTATTTTCCTATGTTAAATTGACTGACTATGTAGATGTTCATTAAGCTCAGAATAAAGTCAGAGGTTATTGCATCAAAACAGAAAAATACAGAAGAAAATAGTAAAATATATCATTAACTGAACATAAATCTAGTGTGTCTACCCACTGTCATTGATCAAACTCCAAGGGTTTTACTGGTGAATCAATGTTCTGGAAGATAATGGTGTTTCTACATTCACTATGGAGCCTCTGAATGTCCAAACAGGTCATATCTGACAACCATGAAACAATGACAAGCTGCATTTTACACCAATTATTTATATGTATTGAAAAGATTAGTGGATCAGCAGTTCAGATCAGTAGATGCTTTCGGTTGATGGTGGATGTTTGAGTCTTTATGGGTTAAGTGCAGATTGTCTGCAATATTGTACATTAAAAAATCATAGCATGCAAAGGCATATAAACATAAGCAAATGAAAAACAGGTCAGAAAATCAGAGGAACAAGAAGAAGACTGGGTAATGAAAAGATAAAGCAAAATATGAAGGACTGATGACATGAGCTCTACAGCATGTAGGATTTATTGGGATGAGCTGGCATGTAACACCAGGAGGAGTTGGTGGTGTGTTTTTATTTTTTCAGGTCGGTTAGGGAGAATGACACCTACGGGGGAAGCTATTAGTCCTCTGGAGAGGTCTGAGGGAGGCTGAATCACACAGGAATGGCAAATTTAGAGCTACGGAGGGGTGTTTCCTCTACACTGACCACTCACTCTGCAGCACCGTAACAGTGGCCTGAGCACGGATCCAGGTGGTGGCTGGATTCTGGTGCAGGTCGTTGCGTCGCGGATCGTTGCTGGCTCTGCACTCATAGGTCCCAGCATCGTCCAGCGTGAGGCGGGTCACACCCAGCACGCTCACCGCATTGAGACCGTATGCCGTGCTGATGGTGACGCGACGCTTGCGGGCGCCGTCCCACAGCTGCCTGAAGGAATCAATTCGGTTGATCTCAGAGTACCACCACTGGATTTCTGGGGTGGGGTTACCCACCACGTCACACGACAACTCAAACGTGTCTCCTGTGAGCTTGGTCTCGGACAGAGGTGATTTCACAAAGCCAGCTGGCATAGAGGTTGTAGAGGTTTAGTAACAGGCGCAGCGTCCAAAGAAATGAGAAGAGGTGCAAGGATGGAAAGGCAAGCAAAAAAAATGAGGTTAAATTAAAAAAGCGAAACAGAGAGGAAGACACAAAAAGATCATGCAAAATAAGCAAACTGACAAATTACATAACATAAAAAAATGTAAATGAAACAAAAAAGAGTAGAAAGGTAAATGAAACAATACATCATGTTAAACAACAGATGCCAGGAGCAGTGACTAGGCCTGTCACAGTGATTACATAATCACCTGAATGTGACCACAATAAATGTGCAAACTGTTTAGAGTCATCTGTACAGGTGCATAGAAAAGACTAGAGAACAGAGGACAGAGATGCTACCTTTCACTCACTGTGATGAAGTTTGACTGACATGCTTTCAGTGACTTCATCTCCTGTTATGGTTGAATGACTAATATGTGACCATCCACATTTCAATAAACATCTATGGACTGGACCCTTCTGGATTTAACATCACAGCACACTAAGCCTAATGGAGAGGAGTGTATACCTGTATTAACATGGAAGACATCATTTAACATATTTATCAAGAAACTTAGTTTATTAATTAAGGATCCATAGATATAGACAGATGAACATCAGCATCTGTAAATAACATCATAGATGTGCTGTACCACTGAAATTCTTCTCATTTAATGAAAGTGTGAACGAACATTTCCCTGACACAAATGGATAAAGAATACAAAAATGAAATAAACACAACATAGCGTCCGTGTCAGTAGAGTTAAGTTCGGTTCAGGTAGACATATTATGCTTGCATAAATGATGACAGCACAAGAGATTTGTCACAAAACCTTTAGTTTTCTTTGAGAATCAACATTTTCTATGGGACACTATACAACATATTATGTCCTCAGTTAAGGAAATGTTCTATAAAACTCTGTTTTATCCACATTTTTTGAAGTTGTGCTTATGGTCATTGAGATATTGATTAAAATTAGGGCTGCATGATATTGAAAAAACTGACATTACGATTTTTTTTAACCTTGCCATATATATAGCAATATGAAAAAATACTCAGGAAGATATAATAGCTGTGTGGTGCTTACGTAAATAGTCAAACAAATTAGTTGTGTTTCCTCTTATTGTTGCAATAATTGTAATTCACTGTTTACACAGAACACATGTTTCAATATCATTCTTCTTGTAGCCAAAATAATTCCTGACTGATGTTGCTTTTCTTTTTTGGTGATTTTTTTCTTGTTCGTTGCTCATTGGTCAATGTTGCTACCAGTGACTTACTCCAAACTAATTAAAAACTATTGTAACTGGTGGATCGCTGCGCACAGTGTGTGTCAGATACCTTTGAAATTACATGAGAACACATTGAGTTTATTTGACTCCTACGTTGCAGGATCTGCGATGTGACTATTGCACACACGTATATTGCAATGACGATGCTCAAACAATATATTGTGCAGCTCTAATTAAAATCTTACTTTTCAAAGGGGGGTGTACTCATTTATGCTGAGCACTGTAAGTGATCACTATTATCAGACTTCTCACTTGGAAAGGGAAGTGGGTCACAAATTAAATCCATGGACCATTTACAGTTTTTATCCATTGCTCTCTAACTTAAAGCTAAAAATACTCAGTGTTAATTCAAACTATCTGACATATGACTGAAGAAACACCTTCACAATTAACAGGCTCAATTTCTTGTCTTTAGGAATAATCTCAATTTTGGCATTTAGGCTTTTTCAGTTTTTACAAAGCAAAACCTGGAATAACCAAATAATTTGATGTATTGTGATGACCTAAAAGATAATAGAAAAAATAAAAGTCACATGTCAAATCACTTATCACTCTAATTGTATATACAGATCTACATGTATCGAAGAATTCAATAACCCGTATTTCAGTGTTTATTATTCTGACTACAGCCAAAAATGGTTAATTTTATCACTAGGGTCGATGTCAGCTGATTAATATCTGATAATCGATATTTTATCAGCCTTTAAAAATCTACTATAGCACAACCCACTGATCCATGTCACTAAAGAGAGCAGTCACATTCTTCTTTGACTTCTATGCCTATTATCAACCTATTATTAGACTGATACAATAAAATAAGCAGAAAAGACTTGTTAATTGTACTCTTTGTAATATAATTTTCAACTAAAGTGTCATGCAACAGCCCTGACGGTCACATCAACACTTTTGGTAGAGAAAAGAGGCGACCTCGGCTGTGCCCGAGCCATTATTACTTCTATTCCTGGGAAGCTTTAATTCAATTCTGCTGGGACGTCCCTGCACGACTGCTCTCACTTGGTTTTGTTCAATTAATGACATCATATAAATTTGTGTCTGCTCCTCACAGCACACACATCCAAAAGTCCTCAAAGTGACCTTGTCATTTTCAGTACATCTTATTTGGATAATGAAAACATCATTAGTGCTCAGAAAGGCCTGTTTATATAATTATTCTCTAATGGAGCACAGCCACTAGAGTAGGTGTGCTGCTAATTTTAAAGAATTTATTTGATTCTGTTTTTATAAATAAATGTAGGAAATTGAAACAGTTGATCAGGATTGTGCAGGCTGAGGAAAAGGACGGGGGGGCTGTAGTCATAAGTATGGTCTATAGGCTCCGAGTGCACGAGATTGTGAGGAGATTTATAGAAGCTGCAGCTCTGGGTCTCTAGGGAGCGTGTGGGCGCATGGTGATAGACCCCCTCCGTTTCCATAGAAGCACTCTACGGCAACAAAGTAGGAAGAGGAAGAGACAGCCAACCAGACCAGGCGGATCATCACAAGACAGATGATCACGTTTGCTATCAAGATGACATCATACTCCAGCCCACATCTGGCGCATCAGGACGCCAGAACCTATAGATTCGACCATAGAACAGGGATAACATGACTGGACCCGAAATCTAAAACCAACACCTCAGCTCTTAACATAGAACTGCTGAGAGACAGATCCTGCCACCTCACATAGGCGGGATGTGTCAGAAGTGCTGAGCCAGTCGCACTGTCACTGCACGCCACTGACCTGTACACATCTGAATGACGCTGCACTTGCTGATGTTAGTTTCGCTCTGACAGCTGGTTATGTGTGACACATGTGAGGGGTTTCTGACCTGGCTTTTGTTCTTTTACACTCGCTTTATGTCATTCTTATTCTCTCAAATGGTCCTTGAACACCCCCCTTAATTTCTGAAAGCGGCTCAGTTATTTTTACTATCATTTGGTAATAAATCATCAGAAATACACAAAATAAAGCTGTTTGACTCTTTTTGTAATAGCCAATTAATGGTTACTTTCATTATTTTATTTAGTTTACTTATTTCAATCTATATTTAAGTACAAATAGCCCAAGGATAGATATTCACTCTTGATAAATACAGTCACGGAAAACATTATTACGCCATCCAATGTTTTCAGCAATTCCTTGTTCATTTTAATGCCTGGTACTACTAAAGGTACAATTATTTGGACAAATATAATGACAACAACAAAAATACCTCATAAGAGTTTAATTTCAGAGCTGATATCTAGCCCTTTTTTATGGTTTTCTTGATAATAACCAAAATCACATAGGTTCTTACATCAATAGCTATGACATTGTACTGACAAAAACAGTGCTTTTATTCATTCCATGTTTTCTTTTCTGTCTGTTTTAGTCACATGATACACACAGGACTTAGTACTTGATTGTATAACCATTGTTTTTAATGACTTTTGATGGTCTAACAATTTTCTCCACGACTGTACAATAACAATGCGTACATAAAAAAACACAAATACACAACTTAAATCCCCAAGCAAAGTCACTCAACATACTCAATTCATCAATTAAATGGGCAGTCAATAAAATGGCAGAAATCAATGACCATCCCTCAAAATGTCCCAGTCCCCTCAGCGCCGTCTTCAACCAACAGTTTTTTTTTTTAACCTAAGTACATCTCACACCCGAGGACAGAGTAGTTACTTTAAGCCTAATAAATTATTCTAACAATAAATCAATCACTAAAATATATGGCAACTAATTTGTAGTGTTTTAGTGTGGTGTTGTTTTTATGTCAAGAAAATGTGTTCAGAAACAAAAAAAAAAAAAAGCTCCATCTCAGGATAAACAACACAGCTTAAGATTGTACTTTCTGCCAATAGACATTTTGATTTTTCATTGAGGGCTAATAAAATCTGTTTTTAGGACAGGCACAGTAGGTTAATACAGGACTCAAACTAGAATATAAGGAATCACATGTTGTAATTAATGTCCTGAATCCAAATGAGTAGGTAATATTGAAGACTTATTTGAGGAGAGAACCTGGCAGTAGATGGCCTTGAAGAATTATGGTATGGTATGGTATGGTATGGTATGGTATGGTATGGTATGGTATGGTATGGTATGGTATGGTAAGTTTTGGTATGGTATGGTATGGTATGGTATGGTATGGTATGGTATGGTATGGTATGGTATGGTATGGTATGGTATGGTA
>JAPTGZ010000023.1:18725685-18736311 GCA_029814645.1 Fowleria isostigma | reverse complement strand
AAATAATAGAAAAAATAAACTAAAAAAATTAACAATAAAAAATTCTATTAAAACATAAAGAAATAAAGAAAAAATTAAGAAATAAAGAAGAAAATTAAAAATAAAGAAAAAATAAAGAAAATTTATTATTTAATCCTATTGGTTGGCCTAGTGCATTCTAATCTTCACATCTTTAGTGATATATCAGAGGTGTCAAAACTCGTCATTAAGGATACAAGGGAGGTCGTCAAATGTTGTCTTTATGGGGGAAAGAGTTTAACATAAAATGCATCAAGTGTGTCACTTACACTTCTGTGAATTGAACTAATGTTGCAAAGAAATTATTATTTTTGTTTTTCTAAAAAATTGATATTAAAGGTTAAAATATAGATATTATATTGGAGGTCAAAGTATCACGATATATTGCTGTATCAATATTTTTTCACACCTAATGGATACAATGATAAAGTTACCTAAATTCATATAAATGCTGTAATTATGTTACTTAATCCTTATGCAGATTCTTTAAGATCAAGTTACTTGAAATGCATATAATTGTGAAGTTGCCTAAATTCATAAGCACACAGGGTGTGTGGACTTACCTTATTCACTTTTTTGGGGTCCTGCACACCTTTTATCAGCTGGATGAGCAGGTCATCACCTCTTTCCTCACTTAAAACCAGCCAGTCTAAACAAAAGTGCAGTGGTCCTGTTCAGATCTGGCATCATCACAAACCCTGAATAATCCAGTCACATGTGGACAGCTCTGATGCAAAAGAACTTAAGACGCACTGAGAATCAATCATTCACAAAGGGTAGGGAAATGATCTGGGACACATAAGCCTACATTCTCTCTGTAGTCTGAACACAAACGCATTGTAGGAAGTATTTGCGTTTCCAGTATGTCTCATTTAAGTCGTTTCAAAATGTGTGAGAATGGGGGGACTCAAAGATATCTTACATGTGTGTCATCCCATAGGAGCAAACCTAAATGATGAGTTTAGAGCAATGTCCATGAGATCAGAACACTGCCAATATCGATTCAAAGCTGCTTTGGTATCTTTGGATCAAATTTGTGTAACTTTCCAGCACAATGATTATAATAATTCAAGTCTTCTCACAGAAAACAAGAAGTATACCTCCTTCTCTGGACTCACATTTTTTTTTCCAGGCTGTCGTTTGCAGCTTTTAGGTGTTTTCAGATTTTTAGACAGGTAGCGAAGATAAATATGTGACAGATGAAATTATCAATCGCTGTAAAGATTCCATCAGACATGACTCTACTGCTCTACTCTGGCCTAACACAGAAGCTTTAAGAAGAGCAGTCGAATCATGTTTGATGGGGAAAAAAATAAGCAACATACATAAAAAACATAAAAAAAGTATCTTGATTTGAACTGAGAAGAGAAAACCCCATACAGACTGTATATTTTCAAGCTAAACTGACACAGTAACCAGTCTAGTCTGTGGGGTTATGAGGTAAGTCAGAGTTCCTGTGTACACCCAGTGGCTCTGGTTCGAGGGCCCATGGGTGTGTATTGGCGAGAGTCTGGTGATACGATACAAATGACAACACTAGGATCACATACAATACATCGCGATATGTCATGATACTGTCTTGTTTGTTGTTTTATTTTTTAAAAGATTATTTCCTGGAAAATTTTTAATTAGACCAGAAATATGCACAGATACCAGGTACGTTTTATTTGATTAGAACAGGATCCAATGCTTTATTACAAAACTTTCCCCTGTAAAAAATTAAAAGTGCAGGATTTGGATGAATAATATTTTAACATCTGACCACCGGTACAAAAAAAACCCGAGACAAATACATAAATAAAATTGGAAGTTTTACAGTTTAAGATCCTGCTCGAATGTTCATATTTTATTAGTTGTGAAAAGAATGCATAGTGACAACATCAGAACATTATTTTGTGCAATCATCATTTTAAAACACTACATGCATAACCTGCAATATCACAATACTACTTTTTAGTCCAGAAAATATTAGAGCAAAGTATCCGTGCATATATAAATACAAAAAAGACAGCCAAAAATAAACCTCTGCCATGTCTGCATTGAAAGAAATACCTAAAAATACCAATACAGTACTTCTTAATATCAATACCATATTGTGAAATAATATATTGCTGAACAGATCTTTTCTCATACCTTTATGTAAGAGCTCAGGGGTTGCAGTGTTGAACCATTTTTACTTATAAAATTCATATTCTTTATCAAATTTGCCATTTATTTACATTAATTACAGTATAGTCATCTAATTCTGTCCCAGCTCCAAAAACAGGTTTCACAGTGCGTTGCCTCTTTAATAGGTGTGTTTTGTTAATGGTGCTGATTTGGTTCGCAGCTTCTTCAGCAGCTGAAGCGTCTAATCTGTGATCTATGTCGGCTTTATAACCTGCCACAACATCCAGACGTAGAAATGCTCGATCAGCCTTTACCCGCTGGCCCCATTACACAAGAGCGGAAGGTAAGCGCCGAACACAAATGGGACAATCAAAGTCTTATTTTGTGTTTTCAAGTTCAGGCTCAAGTTGTTGAATTTTCCCACAGCACGGGCCTTCAGATGAGGTGACATCTGAGGAAGAAGAGGAGGAGGAAATGGGAGAGGTGCTTTTTGGTTTTTCTGACACATTGTTGAACTGGTATTTGTTTAACCTGCTGTATCTGAACGTAATGAATTCACCGGCAGCAGGACATTGACCTGGACCAAGATCTAGACCATTACGACATGAAAGAAGAGGAGCCGGCAGAAGGAAAGAAGTCAGAAGACGACGGCATCGAGAAAGAAAATCTGGCCATCCTGGAGAAGATTCGCAAAAACCAGAGACAAGATCATTTGAATGTAAGTTAGACTTCTGTAGTTTTTTTTACAGGAATGGATGGAGTTTAGTCTACTATATCTACTGCTCATCTCTAAAGTCAGGGTTCATACGGGTGCTTGAAAACCTTGAAAATGCTTGAATTTCAATGTTGTGTCTCAAGGCCTGAAAAGTGCTTGAAAGTGCTTACTGCTAGGACTGTCATGTGATATATTTATTTATTTATTTTAGTATTAACTCTGCCAGGTTAGAGGTCATGGCAAAGCTACTGAACAGAGTTTATACATTTTGAACAATAAAACTTCATGTCAAAAAAGAGGATTACCTGTAGCTCCCACGTCGACTCGAGGTACATTTTTATTTTGATCATTGTCTCGATGTGAGTGTGTTTGAAGAACTTTTTTTTCTTTTTCTTTTTTTTCTTTTTTTTGATAAAATTGTGTGTTCTCCCCTTAATTTCTAAACTTTTTGCAACTATGAAATATAATTTTAGACGTTTATAGCATAATACAATGTACATCACTGTGGTAAAACGTGAAAAAAACCATCACGAGTATGTGTATTGTGATGGGAAAATGTGAAAATTACCCTTAAAAGTGTCGGTAAAATACTTGAATTTGATCTTGAAAAATGTGTGTGAACCCTGCAAAGTATAATACATGTTTTTATTTGCTGGGATTTAGTAATTTTCTGATATTGTTTGTGTTGCAGGGTGCAGTCTCTGGCTCTGTGCAAGCCTCAGACCGCCTAATGAAGGAACTCAGGGAGATTTACAGATCACAGAGTTACAAGACAGGTGACGACACACACAGGTTTCTGTGCGGGGGGGTAACTTTGATCATTTAACGCAAACTGATGTGAAGTCATGTGTGTCTGTCATTCCACAGGTATTTATTCAGTTGAACTAGTCAATGACAGCCTGTATGAATGGCACGTCAAGTTAAGAACGTAAGGACTCCTGCTCTTACATTTATTTGACATGTATATTTTGTCCCAGTATTGTTTGATTTTTAAGTTGAACCTGTTGTTCTGTGTTCTAGGGTAGACCCAGATAGTCCATTACACAGCGACTTGCAGGTCTTAAAAGAAAAGGAGGGAGTGGATTACATTCTGCTAAATTTCTCTTATAAAGTGAGTTCTGCGTTAAATCCTTATTTATATATATTCATGGGAAACAGTTTTATGGATGCTCATGTATTTTTATTTATTTTTTTCATATTTACAGGATAATTTTCCTTTTGACCCACCTTTTGTACGGGTAGTCTCACCTGTGCTCTCTGGAGGGTAAGTTTTAGATGCATTTGTGTTTTGGGTTAAATTCACCAGTGATTCTGTGACGTCTAATGATATTTGAATCATTGTTAGGGGTGTGGCGATACACTCAGCTCATGAGACGATACATGATACTTTTAAGAAAACTAAAATGACAAAATATGACTGGGCAAACAGACTTTTTTTATTTAACAGAGTTGCAAAACAATATAGGTGCATTTTGAAATGTTTTATAACTTGCCATCCATGCATGACCTAAACATGAGCTTTTAACTGTTGAACTTCTTTCCACAAATAAAGTTAAATATTTCTTACAAACAATATGTGCAAAACTGTAAAATGGCCTCATATCAGCCGCAGTGAAAATGCTGATGTCTGTGGTTATTGCTGTGGCTCCGGTGCTTGACTCTGTGAGTTCAGGGTCAAAGGCGTCTGTCAGTGTTGTCTGGCTTTTAGCTGTTTTAATCACAGGTACAGCTGTGGTGGCTCTGTGTGCGTCTTTGTATAGTGCTCGTGTAGGCCGCGGTGTACGCTATATTTTTCTTACAGTGCTTACGTATTGCCTGTGTCTTGCCGTTTATTATTTCCATGCACACCTGCAAAGTGAAATTGTGATTGGGGGGGGTTATTGTATTTGAAGGGCCAGCGCTCAAAACAACCTGTTTCATTTCATTATTCATAAAGGGACTTGAAGATGGACCTGTGAAGTTGAATTAATGAAGAATTCAGACCCAAACCTAGCATTTACAGTTAATGTGCACCGCAAGGAAATGTTTTAAAAGGCAAAATTCCATTCTCAAAAAGTATAATATCATTCTTTCAAACAAGAAATATTGACCCAATTTAATCCTACAAGATCTCGTCACACCCCTAATCCCTGTGGATGTAAACTCACATGGCCAAACATAAAACATTAACTGATCCAACTTCAGTCCGGGTGAATCACTGGTGTCATGTGTTTTGCCCACCGCTGCTGAAGTTGGTGTTCATGCTCTTATTTGCACTAAAAGCTAATGTCACTATTTTGAATTTCTATTTGCTTTTAGGCTCAAAGTGAACTTGAAGTCATGTTATGCTTGAAATATCGACTTAAAACAAGCACAATTTGTTGATTAAGTACATTTAATAATACACAGTTGTGTTCAAAATAAGAGCAGCGTGTTTAAAAACATGAGTAAAGCTCAAAATCCTTAAAATAGTTTTTATTCGGATGCATTGGGAAAACTGCACTTGATATTCTCAATCAAAACGCGAAGAAAAATGTCTGTTTTTTAACTACTTTACAGAAAAATGAAGATAAAATAATATTGGGCTGTTCAAAAAATTTGCAGTGTTTTCATTTTTCTTCACAAACTCAAATATTTAATGTGTAAACTGAAAAATCTTCAGGATTTAGCATTCCTGTGAGTCACTAAACTAATATTTAGTTGTATAACCACAACTTCTGAGAACAACAGTGATTGAATGATATGACCGCGTCATTCTGCGTACAGGTCTTCAAAGCATCCTTATCAACAAATGCTATTAGGAAATATGATTTTCCTTTGTGTTCATGGATACTTTGTCAGAGGAAATGCTCATACATGTTTTGTTTTCTGTTTCAGTTATGTTCTAGGAGGAGGGGCCTTGTGTATGGAGCTTCTCACAAAACAGGTAAGGGGAAATTAGTTTTACACATGTTAAACCATTTCTGTTAAACCTCCAAGGACCTGAGTTCATGAGTTTCATGGTGTGTTTTTAGGGCTGGAGCAGTGCCTATTCCATAGAATCTGTCATTATGCAGATAAATGCAACTTTGGTGAAAGGAAAAGCCAGGGTGCAGTTTGGAGCCAATAAGGTAAAACATGTCTTACTATTAATTTTTTCTGTTTTTAACCTTTATTTAAATGGGAAGAAAGTCATTGTAGGAGCCATGAATTAATTTGGATATATTTTGTAGGGTTATAATGATATTGAGGTTTGTTATCGTTTGTAATTAGTTAGGGTTTTGTGATCATGAGGGAATAAGTAGGTCATTTGGATATGGGCGGGGTTGTGCTAATTTAGGCACCTGCTCCACCTGTGTGTGTGTGGAGAGAGAGGAACCCATATTTTATATTGGCCGCTGTTTTCTTTGATCACTGTGATTACTTTGACTTATGAGTTTGTGTTAATGAGTTTGAGTTAATTCTTTTTTTTTTTTTCTTAATAAAGAGTTAAACTTATTTCTTGAATCGCGGTGACTCTTTTTTTGTAGGACCACGTCCTAAAAAAAGAAATCCCCGGCCTTAGCCTCTCAGTAACTCATAGTTTGTTGAAGTCGCTGCACTCGTTGAGATTTAAAAGCTCCTTTGCGTGAGCGTCCTGGCCAAGACAGCAGCAGCAGAAACACAGTGTTAATGAAATGTTAAGATTTGAGTTTTCATAAATTTTCAATTCATTTGTTTGTTTGTTTTTTCCTCCATTTTTTTAGAATCAGTACAATCTTGCCAGAGCACAACAGTCGTACAAATCCCTTGTGCAGATTCATGAAAAGAATGGTGAGTGGACATGTGTACGTGATGGTGTCTCAGTGGATGTTTTGGGTGCTGTTGTTGTGAACATGGTGTTGTGTGTTCTTCCAGGCTGGTACACACCACCCAAAGAGGACGGATAAAGAGCTACAACCACTATGCACTGGGAACATGTCTTTGGGTCAAAGTATCTTTTATTTTGTATTATTTTTTAAAAATATTTTCCCCCGTCTGATTTACCGGGGATATATCATCTTTCTGGTGGAAACCATCTCGTTGGCTCATCTGACAAGTTTTCTTTTGCCCGGCTCTAGGAAAGACTATGTTCTGGTTTCACGTCGTGTCTCCCCCCCAGTGTTTAAAGGCGGAGGATGATGTGGCGGTGTCATTAGTCCTGTTTTCTAAGTATGCTCATTTGTCTTTTTTTAAAAAAAAACTTTTCTCCCTTCAAATATGGGGAAATGCTTTTTCTTTAGCTGCTTTGACAAACTGGGCTTCGTACACACAGTTACTCCTGTTCAAACAGGGATTTTAAGAGAACATTGATACTGAAGCTTGAGTGGCACCTCACCCAACCTGTGTTTTTAGTAACTATTTGTTTTCTATTTTCTCTTTTTGGAAGTTAACTGGTACAAAAATGCAAATATTGTTTTAGAAATTTTATTTGTCATTTTTAAATTATTTGAGCAGCCTAGACAATGAATGAGCCAATTTCATGGTTTGGACCCGTCTGTGTAAATCGATATGACCCACCACTCAGTATGTTTCACTTTACCTCGGGCCAAGCAGAATCAAGCGGCCGCGGCGTTTTCACCATCTTTAGTAAACCCACATGTGGTTAACGTTAACACAGGATTAGGAATATTTCAGAATCTGGAAAGGAAAAGAGCGTAGAACCGTTTTCACCAGGTGAGAAAACCAGCGTTGTGGCATCTGTTTGGACGTTTCTATCTGACTCCACGTCGAAGCTGGAGAGCTCCTTTGCCTTATTCCTGTGAACTCAACGGCCCCGCAAGTGCTCGGCTCAGCCTCGATCTCACTATCCCTCATGGCTGTAGAGGTCAACGGCTGGTTTGATCCTAAAAATTCAAATGACGCCCTGTATCTGCATGGGGTCGTCGTCTCGCACACTGATGTGTCACGTTCACTATCGTAGAAAAGCCTGGTTTGAGTTCAGTCTCTTAAAGCCGGGGAGAGATTTAAACAAAGGCTGTTTGGACGTGTGAACATGTATGTCACCTACTCGTAACGTGTGATTGTGGTGGTTCGCCCCACTGCCCACGCCCTATTTGAAACTTCTTCCCCCGTTATGTAACGATACACACAGCCGGATTAGCCCACCTCTCTGGTTTTGGGTGGTTGCCGTCAGCAGTCAATCACCAGAGCTTCCTTTGCCGCCACAGTAATACCAGTATGACGTACGCTCTGTAAGTCGTACCTCTGACCATGCAATACAGTATACCATCGGTACTGCCGTTCCCTATCCGAACTACAGGACACACACTGTATCTACCAGTCTGCAGCTGATTTAACACTGTCTGCAAAAGTATGTTTGAATGGCAACTCAGGTAACAAACAATACTTAGGAGGGAAATCTCTATTGTACATGTTGAGTTATGGGTTATATTCTTTAGGTGAAGTCATGCTCCGTACCTCTGACTCGTAGGATTACTCACCCTCTGATCTGATGTCAACACAAACTGAGCTTTACATTGTCATTGGTCGCGTCTCCATGGATTCAACCAATGGGAGAGAGGACACACAGAGGATGGCAGTAGCTAGACGGTTGGCTCATGAGTACCCACTGTAGTATTTTTTATTTTTTTTTGCCTTTTTCTTTTCTCTTCCGGAGATGCATTTTGTTTCGGTGTGTGATCTTGAAATATTCCTGATAAAATGCTTTGCACAACTGGCAACAAATGTGCCTGTAGAGGTCAACAACAAATACATTCTGAGCTAAATGTTCTCAGATCAGGAAAAAAACAAAAACAACACGTCTTTCTCAGCACACCGCTCCACATCCTGTCGGTGTACGTCTCAAACCCGAGGGGGGGAGGGGTTATCAGGTATCGTTCACACGGAGCGTACCCTCCACCCGGAACAGTCGGACGGTTACCCTTTACCCTCCTCCGAATGCCAAACGTCTGGTCAGAGGGGATTCTGGGGGATGATATGAGCTTGATAGATGTGCTGTGGTGAATCTGTTTCTCAAACTGGACTGTGTTGATGAGATTTGTCTTTCTCAATTGAAAACTCACATTCTCACACCAACTAAGCAGATGGAAAAGTCTGGCACCGTTGGCTTGCTTTGGTTTTATTTTATTTTTCATTTTCCATTTGAAGAAATTTTGACCTTGTACAGTAATTTGTAAACTTGCATCAAGTTTATGAATAAAGAATTTTAAGATTATTGCTGTTTTACACGTCTCAGTGTGTATTATTTTTATTACTGTTTACGATTGCATCAGTTGGTTCTAGGTATAAGGCTGTGGATACAAGTTTCAATGAGGATTTGCTGTTTTAATGTGATCTCCATTTAGAGGAAGTCACGTATCACTGTCTCCTGTAATTGAATAGATGGCATTTCCTGTTTTACAGCGCTGCAAAGCCACAATAAAGATTTTCTGCAGTGAAAAATTGTGTCTCTGCACCTAAATGTCAGAGCCACAACTAAAATACGTATGATTTTTATACTTAAGTTCTTTAACCCTTGTACGGTGTTTGGGTCTGTAGGACTTTTGTTTAAATCTTTTATTTGAAAAAATGATGAGTATTTTTTCATGATTTTTTTTTTTTCCCCTCATGTCTTGATTATTATTTTTTATAAAATGTAATATAAGACGAGTAGCACTTCAATTGACAAATGTGATCTAGCAAAGGCAAATATCAAACATGCTTTTTATATTACAATAAAACATCTGTTGAGTATTGTAATATATCATTTTTGATTATTTTAATGAAGTTCAGACAAGGCAGGCAAAAACACTGATTTTTCATACAGTAGTCAATTTTGAGATTTTGGGCTAGTTTGCTCCAATATGTATTCTTTCAAGCTGATATAAGTAGGTTAAATATATATTAAGATGTACATTTCATTACAGTTTGTTTACCTGCTGCAGTAAGTTTCTCCTGAATTTACCAAGAAGTTGGCATTCTTAACACGACATGTCAAATTTGTTATATGTCCTCCATGCCTACCATGTTCTTAAATAATACATTTTCATTAGATTGAAATATTCTGTATAATTATTACTAAGGGCCTGAGCATTTATTCTGTTCTTGAGCGATTTTCCTATAGAAACATTAAATTCTCTTTAAATGCAGTTTTCTCAAAAGGAGTTTTTAATCATTCTCCAGTAGAAACATCTCAGCCTATGTATCACAAATGTACACCAAACTTTACAATTTCACACTTAACAGTATTCTGAAGACATTTACTGGGAAATCTGTTCATAAATCATTCCTGGCTTGATTCATGTAATATTTTAATTAAAAAAAAAAAAAACATGGCTAAAATATATATTTCAAACTAGACAGTATATTTTGATTTCCTAGGTAATAACAGCAGATATTCTCAGTAATTGTGTTTTCATCTTGAGTCTAAAATTGAAAAAAGAATTTTGCCCCTGGCTTTATGTTCAGATCTATATACTGAAAAATATGCAAATTCATGCATATTTAATGAAATAATGCCTAATTTGCATAAATGTAGGAATTTCAAAAACTTAAAATACATTTTTTTCATACTTGTGTAAGTAATCAACTGAGGAGGTTTCATGTTGATATCTATTATTTTAAATTGTACCCTACTCACCTGTAGTGTCTTGTTTTAACCCACAAACGCAGCAGCTCCACCACACCCATAAATACTTCCAAAATAACAGAAATATGAGCATCACACAAGGGTTAATATGTTGGAGATGAAGATTTCATGGTCTGCATTTTCAATCACGAACTTCATTTGCAACTGAAGGCCCTTAGATGTGTTGATGTAAGATGGAGAATGTACTAAAAACTGTCACCCTGAACTCTGTGGGGGG
>JAPTGZ010000023.1:18601890-18620379 GCA_029814645.1 Fowleria isostigma | reverse complement strand
TCCACTGACATCAGTTTAGGTTTGATAAATCAGATTACACACACTAAATATATATTTGCATTACCTCCTCCCAATAACTTTGTGCATTCTGGCAGAAACACCCATATTCCATATTTATCAATACAAATGAGCAACTACAAGGTTGTTAGTTGAATAGGTAGTACTTTGCACTAATTCCACCATCTATTTTTATAATATTCTGCAATTTTACATAACTCTAAGAGTCTTTATTGTACTAGGAGGTAAACTAATCCACTACGTACAGTTCCTTTTTCTGCCAGGAATGAGATGGACTGGTCCATGCCCCCTCCCTCTGTGCCAATGTAGCGTTCACACTTGGCACATATCTCAGCAAGCGCCACCTGGAACAATAAAAGTTAAACCAAAAATGGATCATTTCTGAGAGGCAGGTGGTGCTTTATGTTGAGCTGCCATAAAAAGTGCTTGTAAAATGCTCTGCTACATTTCTATTTTATTTCAAGAGAATTTAGACTAATTTCCCCTGAATTATTACATGTATTCTCCTTATACCAAATGCTTCAGTGAATAAGTACTGTACCTTAGAGAGGGTCTTTTGATTTGCCTCCATCGTCACGAGCCCGGCACAACAAACTAAGGCACTGGAACTGGAGAGACCAGAGCTTGGAGGAACGATTCCATCAACAACACAAGACATCCCAGCCAACTGAGCAATCCCAAACTTTTCCTGGTAATAAAATCACAGACGGAAAGTCAGATTAATAGATAAACAGTTTTAAATTAATGTCGACTATTCAAACCACTATGTCATACCTGAATACCTTTAACTCCACAGAGAAAGTAAAAGTGCCACTTTGGATTGTCTCGGTCGATGGCAATATCCTCTGAACAGGACACGGTGTAATCCCTACAATGCATAAAATCAAGCTTTGTAATACAGTTAAAGTAGGTTTACATGTATTTAAGACCTTTAAATAAATACACAAAGTTCAACAGTGACTGCTCAGGTCTTACTTATATTGAGGATTTGTGTTGGCCAGCTGGATCGTCCCTGAGCTGTTCACTGAGACGGCTGCAAGGATATTCTGTTCAATGGCCATTGGAAGAACAGAATATCCACAGTAATCAATATGCTCTCCTGTTAAATATGAGGAATACAGAAAACTGTTATTAAAACAACAACTTTAGATTAGACTTCAAAAATCAGCTGGAATCATTTTAAAAGACCTGCAGAGATACAATATTCCCAAATAAAATCTTGCATTCCCTGATATTTAATGTCCTTTCTGTAAACTATTATTCTTTTTTGCAAAGGCCTTTTACAGAAAACAATACAGTTTTTGTTATCATAGAAGCCACAATTTAACAATTACTTTTGGTCAGTTGGAGCAGACAAACTAACTATGTCTAACATGTGAGTTAATGATGGATTCTAACCAAGTACTTTTGTTCAAGAATTGTATTTAAATACAAATTTGAAGAATTTGTAATTTACATTTCTATTTTATACCACTTTATGGTTCTCATCCACTAGATCCAAGAGTCAAACAATTCACTTGTAACAGTTCTCCAACAGCTTTGATTACTTTTCAGATTACTGTTTTGGATCTCCTTCCTGTATACTTAAAACCACAACTCTCCAAATGTGTTAACACATGGTCATGTTGAATATTTGTGACACATTACATTTGACTCTGTTGTTGAATCAGCTGAAAAATTGTTATCATCACTCTGTTAGCTGAACACATAGCTGTTTGTCTGAGATCACACTAAAACTCAACCTTACCTATTAGAAGCAGTAAAATACAACATGCACAGGGTTAATGCAGCAGTAAAATGAATCCAAAAACATCGTCTTTAACAGTAAAAGACCATTGTATTGCACGGTGACAACTTCTATGTCTTGCAAACACTACTTATAAAAGTTATACATCTTTTACTTATTGCAGAGCATTATCCTGAATACTTCCTCCACCACTGCTCAAAGCAAATTTTAGTTAACATGCACAACCATACAAAAGAAATTACCAATCAGATTAACTCTTCCTGGTGCCCATGCATAAAAATGCGGAGGTTCTCCATACTTTCTTTCAAAGGCAATTTTTAGGTTTTGCATCCTGGAAAGTACGAAGACAATAAATTAGATGGATATCAGAAAATAAATGTGTCTAAACTCTATACGTACCTAAAATCATGTCGCTACTCACCTTTCATTTTCATTAATTGTCATCTTTATCTTGGGTGGGCTTGTGGCCATTTCTCCTGATTAAAATTACTATCAGTGCACTTGTCTTGTCAGAATGGGAAGCTCAAAACTCCTTCAGCATTTCCTGGACACGATCAGCTGACTGTCACAAGAGGATCCCGGATACCAACCCCTGAACCGAGATCAGCTCAGTCATAACGGAATATAGTGGTAATTTATTGTAGATAAGTTGACGTTTATCACAGCAGAACTGACTCTGAAACAGTTGAAACTCCGGAGCACAAATGCGGAAGTATTTGCAGGAGAAAGGGCGGGGCGATGAACGTATTAATGACGTCATCGTACATATGCTCGTTACTGTCAGTAAAATAAAATAAAATAAAATAAAATAAAATAAAATAAAATAAAATAAAATAAAATAAAATAAAATCTAAAACAGACCGAACATACTTCATGTGTTTACCATACTTGACTTGAGCCCAACTACCATTAATTGTTATTTTTTTTATAGATGTTGTGAAGATGTCAAAATACAAATACAATAAAATACATGCAATTCTGAAGATATAATATTGAATATACTTTTTTTCCCCCCACATTTTCTCTTAACATAAACTGAACTGACACTGTCATGTTACTAATTCAACACAAGGTGGGAGCATGATACGTTAGGAAAAAAAAACACAAACACCGCTGACTACATTTCCCAGAATACTAAATATAACTGTTACCATGGAGATGTAAATAGTTTTCATTCTGTCCCAACTGTATTGATCAAAATCTGGCACAACGCATTAATATCACATTTGTACAGAATAGTATTTGTGTAGAATATTAAGCATGTATATATTTTTAAAAGTGAAATAGAATAACAAAAATAAAAGTTCATCGTAGTTTTGCATTTCCGGGGTTGTTAACGGTTATGATAAACTATTTGTACAGAGACACATTAAATATTATGAATATTGACTTGTCTGAGTGTGTATTTGAAGGACATGTTTTCGGTTCTTGTTTATAAAGGTCATTTAGGTAATGGTCTCACAGGGTGTTGTTATGTTTTTACGGATATCGGGGGTTTGGCGCTGCTGCTGCGCGCGACTATTCAAAGTGGGCCAGACTGCTGCCCTTAAAGAGCACGTTCACAGCTAACACTGTTAGGCTAACAGTGTTAGCTTTGTGCTCAAAGTTTTGTGCTTTGCCAAACAACACGCAAAGCTTCGTTGAGCTGTTCTTTGAGCTGGGATATATCGCTGATATCAAGTCGGGATTTTTAAAACGTGGCCGGGTCGTTACTGTATGACTGTTCTTGTTACGAAAGAATGCGAACACAGTCAGCTAACATTAGCTAGCAAGCGTCCCTGCTTTGATATAAACAATAGCTGATGTGGTATCAGCAAACATGATATTAAGTTGATACATTTGCAGCCAAAGAAATCATCTGATCTTTTAGACCAACAGGTAAGACATATTAATGGCTAAATGACCAAGTGACAAAATGATTACCATCAACTGTTAACGTCGTTTTGTTTACAGCGTATTTCCACCAAACCAAAGAATTCCCATTCTGTTTTGTGATTTCCCCTTTTGTTGTCTTTTCCCAGCGCATTCAACAAGATTGGCACAATGTCTATTGATTTTGACAGCGCTGCTCTTCAAACCCAGCATGATGAAGAGGAGTTCGACCAGGAAGACTATGCAAGAGAGCAAGAGGTACTGCAAACTACAATGACATAGTTGGGTTAATGGCCTTGGTTTGACTTTGTATTACAGCTTCTGTAGATAGTGCATATACAGGGTTTATAGAAGTCTTCGATGGTTTTACACATTTAACTAAAATAATTACACTTCACCTAATTTTAGACTTACATCCTGAGTTTGTGAATGACGTAGAGGCATGGAAGGGAGGCTTGTGAGCCTCCTGCAAGAATATTATACAACTTTCAACTAAGAAATATTCCTTCTCCTGAATCTAGAAGATTATAACCATTGTAATTATTCAATATGTATACAGCAATTTGAAACGGCTATAATAGATTATAAGCTTAAAAACAAACTTTATATGGTCCAGCAACAACCCTTGCATTTGTGAAAAGTTATTTAGTTTTGATACTCTCATCTGTAATTTCATGTTAATTTTACATAGATACAGTGATGGCAGCCCTGATACATTAATTTAGCTGTGTTGATTGAATGGATAAAAATATCCATTATACAACATGTGATGTGGCAGTACCTATTTTATGATTTTAACACCCCCCACCCCCAACACAAATAAAAGCTGTAGTAGGAGATGCTTATATTTACTTTGGAGGTAAAAAGGGAAAACTTTTTTTTTTTTTTTTTAAATACATATGTCTCCCATTGACATTTATAAAAAAAAACCAAAACATGTTAATCTTCCATTTTCACCAATTCTCATAACCACTGTTGTTGTTTGTGGAAGTGCTTGAGTACACTGTTTGAGCAGCCTTACCAGTTTCATTGACAGACTTTTCTCACGCCTACAATTTGTTGCACCATGGACCTGAGCTATTATTGGCTCAGGGGAAAGGCCTCCTTCCAGGTGTGTCACACAGAAACTAGCTTTGCCCTGTGGTTTTCCTCGATTCTCCTTATTTAGGTTACATTGTTTCTGTCCTTGAACTCATTCTGTTGCTTGAACACATCGAGCATGAAGACGCTGTCAATGACTATTTTTTCAAATGATCGAAACAGTCAGAAAGATTGGACTTTGGAAGAATATTTGTCTTGATTTTTATTTTTCATTGTATCCTTGTACAGAAGTTGGTCATGTGGAAAATGTTTTCTACCAGTAGTTGGAATGTTTCTGCTCCAGTTAACTTTGCTATATGTTTCGTCTAAACAATGGAGTTCTTTTGGAGCAAAACACAGCAATACCACAGGGAGCTGACAACATGCCAGGAGCGTTTGGGATGTTTCACACAGACGTCCTTCTCTTCAGAAAGATAGGATTTATCATGTGCCAAACAGCTTAAGCAGGAGTGTCTCCTCAGCTTTGTTAAATGTGTAAGTTGGTTAATATGGGCCCTTCAGTCGTGGACACAGTAGAGGATTTGAGGGAAATTCAACGGTCCTTATGGGAAGTAAGTCCAGCTGTCTTTGCCTGCTCCATCACTCGTAGATTGCTGTAAATCAAGCCTAGTCAGTCTGTTACTGACATAAAGAGGAATTTGACGGTTTTGGGTCATAAACAGCTCAGGTGTTTTGACATTTACAGAACAAATGTCTTTTTGCCAGTTTTGCTTGTCATTTTGTGTGTTTGCCTAAAGTAAGACAGATTTCTTTTTGCAAAGAGCATTTCTCTAGGGTTGAAATGAATGTGTTTTTATCAGTACATAATTATGTTTTATTTTATGTTAAGCTAAATTAGAGTTTAGTTAAATTTACAAAATACATATGATACAGATGTTTGGATTTAAGTTTAATAAATGATTGCAAGAGATTATCTGATTTATTAGCATAGCTGTCAAAATCTGAGCACTAAAACCTAAGCACAAGCTCCACTGAACAGCCGCCCCCTTGGTTTCATCTATGTTTTCACTGTATTCCATAATGTAATATCTTTATCAATATGGATGCAGGGTTTTTTTTTTTTTTCCTTCCCTATCTGTGTTATTTTATTACTTGGTTGCGGAGCAACGTCAGTGACTCATTTCCATGTGCTTTTTTTTCTTTTTGCAGCTGCACAA
Organism: Fowleria isostigma; assembly: GCA_029814645.1. Taxonomy (NCBI): domain Eukaryota; kingdom Metazoa; phylum Chordata; class Actinopteri; order Kurtiformes; family Apogonidae; genus Fowleria; species Fowleria isostigma. The sequence goes on along the minus strand of JAPTGZ010000023.1, from coordinate 18,614,484 downwards.
TCTACTCACAGACCTGCCAGATGACATGCTGGAGGATAGCAGAGACTCCTCCCCAGAGCTGGAGCACTCTGCCTGCAGCAACAAAAATATTGGCAATAGGTACTACATGTAGTATGTTTTTTTTCTTAGTTTGGTACTATAAATTTAATTTAGTTCAAATCACTTCATTTCTCTCATGGAAATGTAAGATAGTACAATGTTTTCAGTAGACACTAACAACTATTGAATAAAATAAAGTCTTAAAAGGCTCACTCTACCATATCTATAGTGTTACTTTGTTATAGTTGGTAACATTCGTGGGCAGTTTACACAAGGCATTCGTTTTTACAAACAACATAAACATACAGTAGACACCCATGATTGAATAATACTATAAAATGCAATAATATCTAACATGTATTTAGAGAGAATGACAACAAAGTCACAATTCAAATCACCATTACCTTTTCAATATTATTACAAAAGTTGTTTATGTGACTGATACTGTTTTGATTTAGACCTTCAAACTACAAGACAAGACATGTCTGATTGTGTTTCTGCTCTTTCTCAGTCCTCAGTCCCCAGGGACTCAGCAGTGGTCAGATCACCCAAGACCGACTTCTCATGAACAGGTGGAGTGTGGTTTTTCCCCCCTTAATTTATTTTTGTCTAAATTTCTCAATGGAAAAAAAAAGTTAAAATGCTGTTGCTGTGTTTTTGAAGAACTATGAAGCTGAGTACAATCAGCACTCGTATAAGCAGTACGCTTATGGAGAAGGAGCAGTTCAGATCAATGGACATCGAGTTATCCCCCAGACTCAGCCTTTTCCTCACACCTGGAACCAGCAGTCAGAGGAGCACCAGTTCAGCCAAGGAGATTACACTTATACCAGCACGAGCACAGAAAAATCTACAGAGAGCAGTGATTTTTCTGCAGATGATTATGAATCTAAACTGTACCCTCAGGCTGCAAATAACCCTGTGGAATATAAAGGAGAAGGAGGATACAGGGACAAGCAAACCCATGGGGACCATGAGCCTAGGAACCATTTTCAGGTACATTATTTTATCACTGAGAACTGCTAAAATAACATGAAAAAGTACCTGTGTCTTGTGTGTATTTTTTTTTTCAGAGGCGTGTTTGGTGGTTCATTGCAGTGTTTTGTGCCATTGCTTAAATACATCATAATGAAAAAAAAAATACAGTTACAGAGTATATGTATGATTGGTTTAAAAGCTGAATTAAGGACTTTTTTACCGCTTTGTATTTTATATAGGTCATACCAAATTGACTTAGTGTCCGGGTGTATAAAATATGTATAATCCTTTTCTCAGTGCTTTGAAAATGTTTTTAAATCAAATTCTCTACTATTCTAAATACTCTCAATACTACTAAAATACTCTAATCATTTATTATACTCCTAAAATGCTGTGAAGGGGGAAGAAACCCAGAGTTCAAACAAATGTGATGAAGGGGTTCTTTCATAGGGAACACAAAGTGTTCTGATGGTAAATGGATCCAAGACACTTTGACAAAACGTGTGCCAAGCCTTTATTCAGATGGCTGTTTTGTGAAGAAAGTCAGTACAGCTTTTTTAGGTTAAAGAAGCCTGTTTGTGTACAACATTTTAGCGGTATTTTAACATGTATAACAATGTTATCATGGAGTTGTGATCTGAATAAAGGCTTGTTAACTTTTAGTTAAAACAGTACCTTGTATTCCCTTCCAGTGAAACACACTAGTTATGTCACAGGCATACTTTAACTATGTTTTAGTAATGCAATACATTAACATCAACCTTGAGTTAGTACTTAATTAAACATTGTTATCATCTTGTAAAGTCTGCAGCTGTGGACCACTACAAGCCCAGTTACAACCCACACCACGCTGCCTGTCAGCCAAAGATGCTTAACCATCAACCTCATCAAGAAGGTCAACTAGACCACCTGCAGAGAGAATTCCTGGATTCAACAGCAAGTGAGTCATGCAGCTGTTCAAGTATCTTTGAGCATCTTTTAATAGTTAACTGCTCTATCAGCTGTTTTTGTACAGTCATCAATAAAGGAGGCCGTTTTAACTACACTGCAGCAGAAGTGTGATTGACGTTCCCACAGGACTGTGAAAGTGTTATTATAACAACAGTGTGTGTGTTAACTGTTACTGTATTTTCAGTTAACTGTTAAGACCGATTGGTATTAATAAATTATCTCCAGCTCCTTATCATCAGTCTCAAGGAAAATATGTGGCTTAGTAGTTTAAGGTTTATAATAATGCAAAATATTTTCTTGGTTGAAATAACAATAAAATAAAATTTTCTATTAAGGAATTCCCACAATTTATTGAATAACACTGATTGTCTCAGATGACATTACTACAAAAATACACGTTTAATACAACATTTGTGTTTCAGAAACTTCTGACAGGGAGCCGGTTGTCCAGCTGCAAATTTTACGCAAGGCTCAACAGAGGCAAATTGAAGACTTGGAGCGAAAATTGGAGGACTCGAGGCGTAACATGAGATGTGTTGAGCATCAGTTTGCGATAGTGAAAGGTACTGTTTGAAGATCTGAGTCTGAAATTTTTTTCAAATGTATTTTATATGTTAATGTAATTATATTGATTTTTGGACACTGAAGGATTAAAATGTGATGATGTTGCATTAAGATCTACAGTTTGAAGCTGGTGTAAAAATGGAACACAACATGAAACACTGAGATAAGTTTTCCTTTGCCCATTTTACATGTGAAAGCTAAAGGTTTGTATCCATGGCAAATTGAGACTGGAGAACAAGATGAACATAGGGTTCATTCTACCTAATCCATGTGCCTCCTTGTGGCTTTGGGAAGGCACTGCACCATTAGCAACATGGTGCAACACACTGGACCGTGATTCTTTAGTAGATAATGTGTGTATTTTGTAATTAACAGATGAAAAGGATGGACTCACAGTGAGTCTGAAGGAGTCAAGCCGACTGGTAGAAGAATATAAAGAGAGAGAAGTTAAATTGCAAAACAAAGTGAAAGCAATGGAGCAGCAGATCCAGGTCCTGAATGAGAGAGACCAGGAGGTAGGACCTGTTTTAAGGCATACCCCAGTTTTTCTCTCTGTCTTAACCATGTATAGCAAAATTCAAGTTCTAAAATGTGGAGCATGATCTAAGTAGGTCTGGGAATCACGTGGTAGTGCATTATGATTATTAAGTAATGTGCCAAACATAGCAAGAACAGTAGTGTCACAGAACAAATGGCTTTGTGATGTATCATGTACCAGCAGCGATGCTTCGGACCTTTATATAATGTTTTTAAAGCAGTGCCAAGTTCACAGAATAAAGCAATATGACAAGAAAAAATAAAACAATTGAGTCACACATTTTCATATCACTGAATCAGATACCATTTTAACCAATGTAATTCTTCTTATGTGTCTTGCTTGTACATGTGCAGATGACAGTCTTACTTCACTGATGTCCTCTAATAAACAGTACATTATAGGTTTGTTTAGACAGCTCTACTTTGTTTACAGAGCATGAAGAAGCAGCAGGTGGCTGAGGCTGCCGTAGACAGTATGAAGCAGCAGATGTTGGAGCTTTGTCGCTTTGACACCCTGACCAGAGCACGAGAGCAGCATGACCGAGACCTTACTGTCATGAGAGAACAGCATGAGGCTGCACTGTTGGCCCTAGAGCAGAAGCTGGACTCTACATCTCAGGCTCTGAATGAACATGTGAGTGATGATATTTTCATAGGTGCAACAATGGAAACTGACATAACTTGTTACTGTGCTTGTAACAGTTAATTTTGAATGAAGATAACCAGATGATGCTATCCTCTAATCAGAATATTCCACTCTGATGCTGTTGTGTTGCTGCCAGATTGATGTTGGTCAGAGGTTACGAGAGCAAATAAAGCAGCTGGAGCGTCAGCGAGAAGAAGAGCAGCTGGAGAGAGCCAGAGTGGTGAACGGACTCACACAGCGACTGGAGGAGAGTCAACAACAGTGCGCCAAGCTCCTGCAGACAAGTAAGAAAATGATTGTACATGAGGGTCTTGTACATACTTAACAGAAGGGTTCATAATCACAGCAAGACTCACTATCACAGTATGAATTGGACGAAGGCATCGCAACACTCCGATTCTGCTTGTTTTCAAGATGGTTGTCTGACTCATACTGGTGTATGTGCTGTTAAAGACAAAAAAATACACATAAAAAGACAGAAAGCAAGAATTTGTTTTTTCCACTCCATTGTGGTGTCAGTCTTACAGAATTTGACTGCTGAGCTCAATCAGAGCCTTGTGCTACTTAAACACTCATTGTAAATCCCATGTCCATCTTTGGCATTTTTTAAGTTAAACAGGTGATTTACAACACATTCCAGTATTGATGAAGTCCAACCAAAAATGTGTAATTTATTATTCTCTACTTTACTTTCTGTTTTGTTCTATAGGTTCAGTGCAAGAAATGAGTCAGCTGCAGATCAAACTACAACAGGCTCAATCAGCCAAGACGCTGAGTGAAAATATGAACAAAGTCTTGCAGGTTTGTTTTTTTTTTTGTAAAATGTGTTGAGATACGTACACTCTGGTAGATTCAACCTTCTAATCTTTTATTTACTTTTTTTTTTACTCCAAAGGTCGATCTGGCTGATTTGAAGGAGCAGATAACTCTGTATGAATCTGCAGTGAAACATGGTGTTATTTCATTAGACCTGAACACTGACCTGGAGCATCAACTGTCTGAATCCTGTTTGGAGTTAGGATTAAAGAAAACCAACTTGAAAAATGGCACACTTCACAGGTACGCCATGAGTTATTGTTATTATTACGGTGACTTTGGTTCTCTTTGCATCTTGTAACATTTATGCCATATTGCTATCATCAATTTTTATTTTATTTTATTTATCTATTTGTACACAACAACAACAAATCCAACATTTGGACAAGCAAAGAAACAGGTGAGATCAGAAAACCCTGTGGGGCTTATAAAATTAATCTCCCCACATTACAACTTTAGCAAAACAAAGATAATAATAAAAATAAAACAATGGTAGACTAAGTACAATGAAATTATAAACAAAGAATAAAAGAAAAGAATATGTGTTAAAGCATTTAAGAGTAGGAGAGTGTTTTGTATGAGGAATATTTAAATGTGCTGAATCAGATATGTCCTAAGCCTAGAGTTAAAATGACTCGGTGAAGTAGACTGAGATGTAATTTGGATATAACTGTTCCAGAACTGGGCCCCGCCCCCCTGTACCTCAGACAGAACTGACCACATCCAGTGTGCAACATTGGCAGAAATAATCAATTTGCATGTCTAGTATGGAAGTTGTGCATATCAATGTTAAGTTGAAAGAAGGCTTTACAAGGCAAAGAATGTGTAGCAGGTTGGATTAAGATTTTGTAAAGATATGTACAGGTAAGGTGTTTTGATTAAAAATTAAAAGTATATTGAGCTGTTTGAACAGACGGGCTGAGTGAGCATCTGACCACAAAGTGTAGCCATCCTACAGAATTTTTTTTGCAGCATATAAAGTTTATAAAGGTGGGTTGGATATTCCTAATCAGAATCTGATTTCCATTGTTGTCTGTAGGACTGCTCTGGCTAACTTGTCAGAGTCCAAGCTGCCCAGGGATGAGGCTCTTCGGCTGCTGCGAGCGGAGATGCAGCGCTGCCTGGGGAGCCTAAAGGGGAAGAGGCAGAAGATCAGCCACCTGCAGGAGGATCTCCAGCTCTGTCAGGCCCGAGTGGATGAGCTACAGACCCAGTTAGATGAAGCCAAGCTCAGCCTCTCGGTGAGGATTGGTCTTTGTCTGAACACCACATGTTTCACCGCACTAGTTTTCATTATGGAATTAAAATACATGATAGAATATGATTTATTTCTAAATAAACAAGAAATAGTATGCAAACTATTCAGGCAAGATGACTAATATAGGATTCAAAATTCTTGCATGTTTTATTTTTTCAATTTAATTTTATCTGAATAAAAACAAACTCCAAAGCTCTGATAAATAGTGTTGAATAACGTAATGTACAGTAAACAGCCAACAGATTTTAGTTGTATACATACCATTTCCTCATTAAAGCAGTGTTGGTAGTTTTTTGTCATTTTGAGCAAAAATTCCTCTCAGCAATTTTCAGCGGTTACCTTTCAGAATATTGTAGTGATACAGGGATTCAGACAGTGGTCAAATACATGACTGACAGATTCAACTACTGATCACAATTAAGATGTCGCTGCACAGCTGTACTCCATGGCTCACACAAAATCTGTGAAAACCAGATTTACTTTTCTACAGTGAACCATCGTCGGGTCCTCTCTCTTTTTATAAAACCCTTTTGATTTGCACTGAGACCAGATAGCTGCAGAAAGGTGTTTTTTTTCTCAAACTCTTTTTTTTCCTAATAACTATACTTAAGTCACATTTTACTGTTGTACTTCCAAACATTCCCAACAACGTCTAAGATCAGCCTGTTTCATAATTTTAAATAAACAAAATATTGTCACATTAAATTTGGTTGTATGCCACTGGTGTTATATCCTCTTTACTAACATCACATTTAATGCACCTGTGGCTCCTTTTTTAAAACTGAAATAGCATTATATAAATAAACCAAATAATGTAATGTTAAGCTTTATTACATTATATTATCTGTAAACATGATTCCTTGGGCATGGAGATGAAAACATGATGTCATACCACTTCATGACATCATCCACCTCTATCTTTTGTTATTGTTGATTGAAACTTGTATAGTGACAGAAATTGCATGTTGTGCATTTAAATGGACTTGATGCAAAGTAATCATAAGTCGTTTTCTGTCCTCAGGTCAGAGAAAACAGTCAGATGAATCACCTAGACATGACTGGAGGGTCTCAGAAGGAGATGATGAAATTACAGGAAGACAAACAACACTTGCAGGAGCAAGTGGAGGTAAGTTATTGTTTTTAACAACAGTTTCTATGTTAGTTTCTAAACAAACAAATGAATAATAACTTTTCAATCTCAAACACAGGAGTTGGAAAAGAAAAATAAGGACCTGAAACAGAATGAGGAAAAGGTGAGGGCTGCCAACTTGGAGCTGTGCACCAAGATGAGGGAGATGATCCAGGATTTGGACCAAGAAAAGCAGGAAGCTGCTCAGAGGTATGGCTCCACAGAGGGATATGAGACTGCGTTTAGCATGTTCTTTACATTGTCATCTGTTTACTTTTATGCATATGTTTTCTGCCTTCGAAGGTCTGAGCGAATTCATCAGCAGTACAGAGATGACGTAGTTAACCGGGTCAGAGAAGATCTCATGTTGGAGCACAACGCTCAGGTTGAACAGATGACTGAACAGCATCAGCAGCAGCTTCAGGAGTTACAGTAAGTCCTCAGCAGATGTCACTGACAACGGTACATTGAATCCTCAGAACTCATTTCTGGTGCTCCATTCACAGGACACAGCTGTCTGAGGTCAATGATAAAATGTTAGCTGTGCAAGAGTGTTACATATCGATCTGCAAAGAGAAGGACATACTTGAAGAAAGTTTACGCAGCAGAGAGAAGGAGGAGGCTTCAGTCAGTGAGAACGAGGTACAGATGACACACCTGGAGAAACTGTACACATGATTCTGGCTTTATACTGAATACATATGCCAGTGTGATATTTCAGTTTTTCCTTTTTAATAAATTGGAAAAAAATGTAAAATTGTATTTTCAACAGCCAACAGAAAATAGTAAGGAAAACTAATAAATACTGAAGTGTTGTCACCTGTGGGTACCCTTGTGCACTCGTTTTATTTATCTATAGTGATGCATTCACACATCCATTTCTCAGGAATGTGCTATCCATAAATGTTTCTATAAATAGAGAATGGTTCCTAATGACCAGGTGTTATTTCCAGCAAAAGATGAGAGAAGAGAGTCATGCAGCTATGGAGAAGCTACGGACTGAGCTACAGGCTCAGCATCAGGTCTCACTGAACGAGCTCAAAGCTCTCTGGTCCAAGGAGAAGGAGGCGGAGATCCAGCAGCAGGTGAACTCTCATGTAGCTTTGACCAAGGCCACCTGCAAGGAAGAACTGGAAAAGGTTTTTTTTTTTTTTTTTTTTCTTAATACTCCCTCCATAGCTCCCTAGACCTCATAAGAACTTCCATCCATGACCTGATTTTTTTTTTTGTTTTATACTGAATCTGTGCAGATGGAGAAGGCATGGCTTCAGAGACTAGAGAAGGCTAAAAAAGAGCGAAGCAGAGAAACTGCTGAGGTGATCTGTCAGACAGAGGAGTGTGAAGGCGGCGGTAAGGCCATTACTGCTGAGGAGCTGGACTACAGGCTCAATGCTCAGAAACAACAGCTGCACGCAGAAGCTGACAAAGTCAAACGTAAAGCTGTAGAGGAAGCAAGAAAGCAAACCCAGAGAGAGTTGCATGAGAAGCACCTGGAGGACATGGCCAAACAGGTTAGCGCTTTTATAATAATTAATTCTGAGCAGAAGTGCTTTTCTGTTTATTTTTATGAGGAGCAACAGCTGGAATTAAATGTATCTTGCCTTTACAGACTCCCATTAGTAAGTTCTTTTCATGTCATTTACCCTTCATTACTTGACGTGTAATATTTAATGAGTTTAAAGGTGATGTTGCTACAGGTTGAAGGTGCAGTGACCAGGGCCTACAATCGCTGGGTTGAAGACTTGACTTCATTACCAGAGTACCAAGCCTCTCTCCATTCTGAGAGGGAGAAGTGGGAAGAGTCTCAGGAACAACTCACACAACAAAGGGTATGAAAATAATCCTTCTTTTGTGTCATACCTGCTGTTTTAGTCTTATTTATGTTTAAAGTTGAGATTATACTGTTAAAAATATTTTGAGTTGATATATTAATACAACTTCTAGAGCATCGAGACTACCTGTAGATGCACTATAATAATAATGTCATATAATAAACGCATAGCAACAGTATTTATGCATATGTGTCTTGGAGAGCTGCACAATATAATGTTTGAGCATCATCATCACAATCTACGTGTGCAAAATGGTAACATCGCAGGTCCTGCAGTGTAGGAAGCAAATAAATTTGTCTAATTTCAAGGGCATCTGACACACATTGTACGCAGTGATCCATCAATCATAATTGTTTGTAATCAGTTTGCCGACGTAAACCACTCCACACATGGAGTCACTGGTAACAACTTTGAAAAATGAGCAACAAGCAAGAGAAAGATAAGTGAAAACAAAGACTTGGTGCCAAAAAGAAAAGCAACTTCAATTTTATTCATAGAGTCCACTATCACAACAAAGTCGCCTCACAGTGCTTTACAGAAATTGTTGAATTGATTATTAAAAACTAAACAAACTCCTCCATGAAAATAAACAGTTAAATAATCAGTAAACAGTTGGCAACGTCGGTTATCTGGACTAATTTTGGCAACAAGAAGGATGATATTAAAACACATTATCTGTGTTGACAGTTCCTTGTAATTGTTGCCACAACAAGAGAAAACACAACTAATGTGTTTGGCCATTTATGTCAGCACCACACAACTATTATATTCTCCTGAGTATTTTTTCATAGCACAATATATATCGCAGGGTTAAAAAAAAAAAAAATCACAATGTCAGGTTTTTTCCAATATCATGCAGCCTTAGTTTGTTGTAGTTAAAACTGTTGCTGTCACATTGGTTTTCTGATCATGTACCACTTATTGCTTGGTTTTAAATCTCTCAGATATCCCAGGCCCTGGTGGCAGCTGAGGATCAGTGGCATAAGAGACAGAAGAACCAGCTGGAGGAGCAGAGTTGTGGAGCACAAAGAGTGGAGGAGCTCCAGGAGAAAGTTACAGCTCTTCAGATCCAACTGGAGCAGACAAGGAGGGAGCAAACTGCCCTTCTGAAGGCTGAGCTGGCAGGAGCTCAAGCAGTCTGGAACCGAGACAAACAGCAGCAGATCTCCATTATCAAGACCCAAAGTGAACAGGCGTATCAAACAAAGCTAGAGGAGCAGCACAGAAACCTGGAGGAGGCTTTGCAGAAGACCAGAGAAGACAAAGAGCTCCAGAAGAAAGAGCTGCTGTTTCAGATGGAAGCCAAGCTGCAGCAGACTGTCAGCACCCGAGAAGCAGAGCTGAAACATCACTACATGGAGAAGGAGCAAGCGCTGATTCAGCAGATAAAGGCTGAAGCACAAGCAGAGGTTCAGACTGTTCTGGCAGAAGTGCAGGCCCAACTTCTCAGGAATCCAAAAACAGATCAGCAAAGCACTGGAGAAACCAGGAGGACCAGTGAGACCATGACAGAAAGCACAATAACACACATGATCCAAGGTTTCTGTAAAGATACAGTCCACAGAGTGGTATCCCAGGCCAAGATGGAGTGGAAGAAAGTGAGTTGTTGTTAGTCAAGTGTCTGCCTTTTAATCATCAAATATTCAATTATGATGAACAATCTGATCAGTGATTAATTTACAGAATCTGAGACCAAATGTTACAATATGCTGTGGTGGATTTTTCATTCTCAGTAATGGTAATTTTCTACCTTAAACCAATACTTGGTGACAGATCTTGATTATATTTTGTGTTTTGGTTGAAGCCTGTTGAATATAGTGCACATCCTACAAGAATATGTTCAAATTAGGAACTTTAGGTTTAAAGCAGGGGTGTCCAAACTTTTTTCAAAGAAGGCCAGATTTAATGAAGTGAACGTGTGCGACGGCCAGCCATTCAGCCTGACGTTCTTGACCCATTAAAATGATATACAAATGAACTATTTTATGCAAAGTTTATTGCAAACAGCATACTTTTCATTTTATGCATGACAAATCTAAACGGATCTTAACCAAAAATCACTCCGTTTTTAATATTTGAAGGCCAGAAAAGATGAAATGATATTGGAGGAAAAACAATGACAGGAATACACCTTTTGGTGAAACACAAAGTTGATTTTTTTTTTTTTTTTTACTTTGGTCATAAATGCTGGCTGGCCACAAGTGATGCATTTTATAACAAGCTGCGGGCCATACTTGGCCGCTGGGCCGGACTTTGGACATGCCTGGTTTAAAGGCATTAGAATCACATTGTAACTCATTAAAACAAAAAGTCACTTTAAAAAGCCACAAATGGCTGCCATCACCCAGTATTACACTGTATTGGTATTGGGAGTATCATCCAAGTCCAGCTTTAGCTCGACCGGATGTTACATCAAACCTTTAGAACATTCATAATGGTCTTAAATTGAACCTGTGTTGTATTGGGGTTTCTGCAGGTGTAGGTAACGGCTATTGTAGTGGTTAAATCAGTATCTAATGATAAAGGTGTGTTTGTGTTTATTATGTCACTAATATAGTATTTTCCATCATAGAAAAGTGAAGAGAAACTGAGCCATGTACTCAAAGAAAAACAGGAATTACACGAGAGAGAAATCAACAGAATACAAAGTATGTCATGTTGCAGAGGTACATCACAGCCACACATGAAATTAATAAAATACATACCTCTTGTTTTTATTACCTAACTTGTTCAATGCAGTGCCATCAGCATGAATATATTGATGTTTATTTTCAGCCTCTATGTCCCAGAGGATGGAGCAGGCCTGCTGTAGAAAGGAGTGCAGTGAAACTGTAAGTACACTCCAGAAGAAGAACCGGGAGCTCCAGAGACATTTGGAGAAAGCCTGTCGTCAGCTGCAGACCACTGTGAAAGAGCACAAAACTGCCATACAGCGCCTCAATGGTATCTATTCAACTCATCTATCTAGATGGCATTTGCCAGAAAACACCATTTACTGCATTTCTGAGTTTGTATTAGTACTCATGAGATACTGCACTGTGTATTTTAGATGAACATGAAAGTAACCTTCAGAAAGTGAAGGAGGAGCATCTACAGCAGCTAGAGGAAGCAAAAGGAACCAGAGAATCTGGAGGGTTGGTTTTATCTGTTTTTCTTTTTATGCTTAAAAGAGTTATATTTTGCTAAACCCACTTTTATCAGTCTTTGGTTCATTTATTTGTGTGTTTGGGGACTCTAATAGTTCAGAGTTTGAACCCTTCAGGTGCTGCAGAACTATCTTTATATTCATTAGTTTTATTTCCTTCTTAATTTGTAATGTTAATAACTAGTTATGTCCTGACATTTGCACATATAAGGTCAAGACTTCCACCGGACATTTCTCATGTCATAATTGTTTGTCAGCAGCAGCAGTTGTAGTCCATACTGAAAATATATCCAAACTTTTGAGCCCATTACCTAAAATGTTCAGTTGTTGGTTGTATTAATAAACTCAAATGTCTGAACGGGACAGAGCAGTAAGGTCAAACACATAGAGGGGGTGTGGTGTGAAGTGGCTCATGTGCATTTAAAGGGCCAGCGCTCAAAACAACCTTTTCTCATGTCATTACTCAGAAGTAGTATTAAAGATGGGCCTGTGGTTGAATTAATAAAGAATTCAGACCCAAACATAGCATTTACAGTTTATGTAGACCACAGCGAAATGTTTTAAAATGCAGAATTCCATTTTAAAAAAAGCAAAATATCACTCTTTTAAATGAAATAAATTTCATGTACTCTAAGTGAGAGATAGTTTAGGGAATGCCTTCAGTGAGATACAGGAATTTAGGGTCACAAAGTTAAGTAT
>JAPTGZ010000023.1:18524826-18564443 GCA_029814645.1 Fowleria isostigma | reverse complement strand
TAAAGTGCATTAAACATAAAATGGATCAAGTTTGTCACACTACTGTGAATTAAACTAATGTTGCAAAGAAACTATTTTTGTTCTTAAAAAAAAAAAAATCGATATCAAGGGTTGAAATATCAATATTACTTTTGAGGTCAAAGTATCACGATTTATTGGTGTATCGATATTTTTTCACACCTCTAGGAATCATGGGAATTGTTTTCACCACCAGTGCAGTTGAAAATCAACAATCTCATTTTTAGTCAAGGTAAAGAACCAGACATCTTATTCATGGTACATGTGTTGACATATTAATGATATAGAAAAAAGTAATATGGAAAGTTAAGAGGATGTAATCAGACTAAATGAACAAAATTACAAATAAAATTATGAATTTCTCTCATTGTAAACATATCTAACATAGGCCTAACTGTTTTTAGATATTTTAATGTAAAAATGTTCCAAATTACACCTTTAAAAATGCATACCTGCAGCTAAATCCTACATACTCTCTAAAGTAAAAAACTTTCTTGTACTTTTTCTGTGTTTCCTCTGATGTATGTCTCTGTCTGTGCAGCAGTGAGTTACTGACCTTTCTCCTTGTCGAGGGGGGGCAGGATGCTGTTGTCCCGGCACACCTTGAAGTAAATCTCCTGCTCCACGCTCTCAGGAATGGCACCCTGGGGGATGATGATGCTGACGCCTGTCTCAATAGAGCTCAGGACCCCTCCGTTACAGTTAAAGATGCCCCGGGCTGTGGCCACCACTGTGTGCCCTTCGTCTTCATCGTCATCGTCCAGTGCGCTGGGGCTGAGGGACAGAGCCACAGAAATCAGTATCATCAGTCAAAACAGAGCAGGCAGAGAGTAATGCACAGAGGACACCAGAGCTAACCCTCTGTGAGCAAAAAGTCTGTTTCTGCCCTCAGCAGTTCAATAATTACTCTTGTGGAAGTTACTTTTCTCACTGTTGCTGCTGGATCTGACTCTCTGGTGTGACGTACCTGACAGGGATGGCCTTGGGGATGGCGTTGATGTTATTGTGCTGGTATTTGGGCCTGTTGTCCATAGTGCGAGTGAAAGTGTCCAGGCCGCTGTCGTGGTCGAGGGGCTGAGGCGACAGCTGAGGTTTTCCGCCAGTGTTGCTCACCATGCTGGGTTTACCAAGGAGGTCCGTCTTCACCTGTGTGTCGTTAGGCAGCAGGTTGTGGTTGAACTTAGGGCTCTCAAACTTGCGCTCAAAGGGCCGTGCGGAGCTGGTGTAAGGCTTGGGGACATAGCGGTTGTAGCTCGTAGGAGCAGGAGTACCCACGGTCTTTGCAGGTGCAGGATCTGTGCCGTTGACCGGGGATTTGTCAGGGAGGCCCCTCGGGGGCAGATAGCCGCCTGGTGTGGATTCATCCCTGCTGGGCGGCCGAAGAGCCGCTAACTCAGGTTTAGGATTGGGTGAGCTCAATGGTTCAGGTATGGAGTTCACTGAAAAAAAAGACACAAACAGTTCAGTGATGTACCTGTTACAGAGCCATGATGCAGTAGAGTGTTTGGTCATTGTGGATGATTTGCTGTGTAAGTATTTGTATACTTGTTGATTTGAGACTGATGTCGTTCATGAATAACCAATATTTAGAAACATTTTCATTCGCAAGTAAAAATCTATCAAATTTTAAACAAAACTAAATTAAAATGCCTTTAATTAGACTTTCAAAAAAATAAGAAAAAGTACAATATTGTTAATATTGCATTAAATAAATAAATGTTCATTTCTCTTTTTGGTGTTGATAGGCATTTATATCTATGACGTGTAACCAGTAAATAGTGCTACAGACACAACTTGGATATTTTTTATTAAACAAAAAACAAAAACTATGTAATTGTTCAATTACTGAATAGTGGATCTAATGACTAACTGGCCGTCTGCACATAAACAGTCCACAGGTGTTATGTTATTAGTTTTAGGGAACTATGACAACAATTTTCACCATTATTATTATTTTTTTTTTTACCAATATTTGACAGTTATAAAAAAATACTTGGTGAAATATGAAGCAAGATGAGTTTACCTTCACTTGGGCTGAGTTTGGGCAGCGTGTTGGGTGGGATGACAGGGACAGGAGGTCCGTACTGAGAGGAAGGGCTGATCTGAGGCAGGGGTTCATATCTTTTCTCCACAGGACTCACCTTCTCTACAGACTCAACTCTGAAACCGGTGACACATTTACAGTCATGAATGAGCAGCTGATGCGAGTACAGCCTCAGGAATGTTGTGCAGTCGCCAACTCTGGCAGATGTACCTGTTGTACGGGTAGGACAGCTGAGCTGGTTTGGGAAGATCATGGAAGCGGTTGATGCCAGGACTCGGTTGGCCCATGGCCTTGCTGTCGAAGCTACGGCGGTCAAAGTAGGACAATTGCTTCCTATAGTACTCCTCATCCTCATCTGGGTCATAGTGGTTGGAGCGCACTACATCATCCAGGGGTTTAGTATGAGGCTTCTGTGGCTCCGGAGCCCTGCAGACGAAGCCAAAGAGTACAATAAGAACAGCTGTAGAGATTTAGCAGCAGAGACAGACAGTGGCTGGGCCTGAGGGGCTCGTAGGATAACATCAGACTAATTCTCATATCTTCAGCATTAGAAACTAAAAATTAGATTTGCAGATGAGACATTAAATTATTTATATCAATAATCGGTACACTGGCTCAAGGCAGTAATTAATCTGATGGTTTCTGGCCTCTTTGCACTAAGATGCAGAAACACCTCTAATGGCCGTGCTAATATGCAGCTCTATTTGCCTCCTCTGGTGGGTGTTTGTTTGTGTGTCTTTGTGTGTCACACCACTTGGCAGCGGCTGCTTGGTGAATTTCATCCATTAGGTGGAGCTCAAACAACAACAGCTGAATTCAAAAACGCCTTTGCAAGGATCTTGGAGTCGTCCTTCACCTACTCCTGCAGTGTGAAGTGCTGTAATGAGGACTGTATACCTATAGGTGGACTTCTCCTGCTCCAGGTTGCTGAGGGAATTGGCTTTGAGGACTGGGCCAGGTGCACTCATAGGCTTGGGAACATCTGCAGGCTGAAAGGCAGAGAGGGCATGTTTAGAGATTCTTTCATCTGATGCAGATTTTATGTTTGTATGAATGGCTTGAATGCACATTCACAATGCATATCACATCAGTAAATATCCAAATATCCTGCCTGTCATGTCATAAACCGGTTAATAAAACACAAATGATCGTGCTATGAAACAATCTTACAAAAACGGTTTGACATTTGTGAAATTCATGTTTTTGATGCATTAGTAAATTCCATACAAATAATCTAAAGCCTTACTCACATGCGACTATTATTACCTTTGGACCCCCTAAATTACTCTGCGTGTTTGTGTTTTGTGTGGTGCATCTGTACAGAATAACCAAAGCGTGTGTTTTACATCCATTTATTAATATTATCCCTGGATATGACGTCAAGGCTTCTGCATTAGAAAATGTAACCCTGACAAAATGTCTCATCATCTTTTGAGATTTCTCTCTTCTGATGGATTTAGACTTGCTCTTTCTGAAAATGGGTCTCCATGCTGTGTAGCTACATCAGCTTTGTAAATTTGCATGCAAGCTGCTGTTAATACTTTTATTTATAGCAGCCAACACAGTCTCTATATGACAACCAAGACAGAGGCAGAATTAATTTTCAGCACACTCCTAGATATGAAACACTCATTCTAAGATAATGAAAACCTAACAATTCTTAATCAATACCATCTTCTGTTCCTATGATTAGATCCTCCTAAATTTTACACACACCTTTGAAATCGGAGACAAATTTTCCTGATTATTAAAAATGACTTGTAATACTGGTCCCATGTGACTAGGGCCTATGGTGACTGTCGCATCTTTAAAATGGAAATAACAGTTACTTCAGAGCATAAATCCTTTGTCTCTAGATCTCTGTATTTTTTGGATACTGCCTTAACTCAAACACAGAGTGACTCACCCTGGATGTTGACGACTCGACCCCTTCTTTAGCCCTGTCCATAGAAACAGACCGTTTATTCTCGAACATCTTGACTCTGTTGAGCACCGACTGTGGTTTCATGGCCGGGTCCTCGTCCAGATCTTCTCGGGGCGGAGGGGGGAGGGGTTTAGAGCCTGGAGTGACCGCTGGCTCACCTGGGGAGGGCAGGGACTCTGGTTTAGGAGGGGGAACTGCAGGTTCAGAGTTCATCATAGGCTCGTGGATCCCTGGTTTATAAGCTCGGTTTGGAGGTCCAGGAATGTATGTGGGCCTCAGACCAGAGTCACCGTAATACTGCTTTGGCGGCTCTGGTGATCGAGGTGAATTGATGGGGAAGCTATGAGTTTCTGCCTCATAAGGAGAACGGGCGTCGTAGCTCGCTGGGGGCGGGGGAGGGGGCTCATCATAACGAATAGGCCCGGGTTTACTGTGGCGTGGCCTGCCATCGTAGCCCACTGGCGGGGCCTCATCGTAACGTGGCTGAGGCGGGCTGTAGTCCCTGCCTGGTCCGTCCTCATACGGGGAACGGGGGCTGTAGCCCATGGGTTGCTGGTGGCCTTGCTGGTAACCTGCGGGCTGGGAGGACGAGGTCTGCTGGTCGTAAGGGGGCCACTGTTCGTTGTAATGAGGCACACGGTTGTCGTAGTGCAGGTGAGAGTCAGTGTTGTGAGGCTTTGGTTCTGTGTAGCCGCCTCCATCGTAACCGTAAGGCGGGTGGTCGTATTCGCGGTATGGCTGTTTGTCCTGGTACGACGGCTGGTGAGTGTAGCTCAGAGACTGCTTCAGGCCATGGTTGATTCGCACAGGGTCGTCCATATTGTACAGATCTTTCTTGTACATCTGTAAAGAAGCAACACTAAATGAACACAGCTGTCACTCAATCATTGTGAAATTTTAACAACCAACATATTGTAAAGACAGAAAGCAGACAGGGGAAAAAAGTCTTTACCAACATCAGATCAAAAATAACTTTCAAAATTAGCTTCAATAAGGGGAAATAAACGGAAACCTCGAGGAACTGAAAATAAGATTAACCAAATTACATCCCATTCAAATAATTTGATAAACATCAAGTCAAAGTGCAAGATACACAAGCAACCTTTATATATGTTCAATACAGTTCTGAATGCCTGTTTGACAAGATGCCTTTCAAGAATGATAACAATCTGTGTGTATTAAAAATGCTTCTTATGCATCATGTTTTGTAAATGGTCAACTAACAAGCAATTTGTGCATTTCTGAAAGGCCTCGTTTCAAACATATGATGTGTAGCCTGTAGACAGCAAAACTAGTTACAGAACTTCCTATGGAGGAAGGATAATTTGTCGGCATCTGTTCAGGACAAAACGACTAAACAGCAGACCTAATGCAGTGTGTTGATGTATGTTTGTTTTTCCATAGGGAGAACTGCTTGATGAAAATCATTACCAAGAATACTGTCTGCAGGTTAACCTTCATCATGCAACCAACATTCAGTTTGCATCTAATGCAAAGTCAAACTACTGGCACTACAACAGACAACACATCTACCACTACGATGCCACTCTAAGTGCTACTATTGTTCATCTACAGAAGAAAGTTAAAGCTGAAAGGAACCCAAAACATTAGGAGCCATGCAAAGGAAGTAAGAGGCAACAGTTAGGGCTGGTGTGGATGTCTTCACCCTGGTCAAAGACTCAGATGTACCAGTCCTTCTGGTCTCCCAGCCCACTGTGGTGCATGTGGACTAGTCTGTCGCACATTTTCTCTGGGAGCCAGAGGCACACAGTGGGCTCAGTGAGTCACACAGTGTGGGCATGTCATGCAGAGAGCGAGTGGAAAGCATGTGCGAGAAGACAGGCAGTTAAAACAGCAGGCTGGGGCCCAGGCCCGGTCCGAGTGGCTGGTGAAACAGCGGGTACCTTTGGTTCTGGACCGGGCGGTCCAGACGGGAGGGGTTCATGTGGTGGTGGTGGTGGGGGCTGAATAAGCTCAGGGGCAGGGCTGGGACTGCTAAGTGAGTCAGCCTGAGGAGCTGCGGCTGCAGCAGGCGGCTCCTCTAGGTGCATACCCTCTAGCTGTACAGGCTGCTCAACAGCAGGGGGCGCTACCACCGGCGGAGGCAACGAGGGCATGGGCAGAGCAGCCTCATCTTGCTGTGAAGTATTGTTAAGAGACATTTATAACACAGCCTGCCAAGGGCACACAAAGAACAGCTCACCCCAACACCATGATCTTCTTCCTTACACTGAATCAGTTTTAAACCGGCCACAGAATGCACTTCCAAAAATGTGGTTTGAATAGATAACATACCAGTAGCTTCTAAACATGTTTATTACTTAGCAAAGGACATTTAATCTTACAGAAAGGTCAGGACACAACACTGAACACAAAGGAGTTATTCCTCTGTAGTCATACACTTTAAGGCACACATCCATCTCTGATGGGTGCTGCCTGCGGTGCTGACACTGCAAAGCTACATCTAAACTTTACCTGCTGTGGAGCCGCCATCTTGAACCCAGCAGGGTCTATACGATTAGCTGGGTCGGGCTGTACAGGGTGCTGGTATCCAGGGTAACCAGAGGTGTCCTGAATAACAGGGGGGTCCTCTCGCACAGGCTCTGAGGAGCGGGTGATGGCAGGCTCTGTGGGCAGGCCCACCTCGTCATTTAACGTTTCGTCGAGCTCCTGGTCTGTGTAGGCTCCACCCTCTGTGTCTGTGTCCTCATAGTCAGAAGTATGGCGGCTGTCTGTGCTGTACATGGAGTATTCACTACCTGGCGCTGACAAGTAAGATAGACGGTCATCATGGATATCCAAGTCATCCTCTGTAGTGCCATCCGCCTGTGGAGAGACAATACATTTATTATTCCAAGATTTCAACTAAAATAAGGTTGACATGATGCTATATGGTGGAATAAATATGAACATGCAATAAAATAAAAGAACTGGCAGTCCCTCACCTTGCCTTCAGACACCCACACCAACTGGTTCTGCTGCTGCTGGATGGTCTCTTTCAGGGCTCCATACCAGCCGTCATTCATATTATTCAAGTTGATGGTAGCTGAGGAAGACATTTTTGAGTGAAATATGTTATTTTTTTTTTATGAAGAATCCAACTTTCATTCACTGTGTTTTCACATTCTGTGACCACTCACTAGTGAACAGGTGGTGATTATTCTTCCTCAGTTTGATGGCTCGCTCATAGAGCTTCCTGGCGCTCTTCCTGGACTCTGGACACAGTCTGGTCCTCATGTTCTTCACACCCTGCTTATTATCAGGATTTAGGAAGACTACAATGGGGTACCACTGAGCATAATTCAGCCTGTCCACGGCATTTGGAGTAATGTCCAGCACAGCATGTTTATCCTTTATTTGATCAAGAGGGGGAAGAAAAAAGATGAAAATTCTACACCTACAGTTAAATAATTTTAAAACACAATCTATTTTGCATAATAAAAGCAAGGGTCCTCACTCTGTCAATGATTTGCTTGATGGTGTGAAGACGAATGATTCCTGAACTGCGCTGGTCTGTCCCTGCATCTCTTGGTTCACTTTCTAGATTTAAAAAGACACAGTTTTGAGTTTAATCAGTTTAACTTGGGGTGAACTTCAGATTGCAAATTAGTATGAACTTACTTGCAAGCTCAAAAAGATCTGGCTCTTCTCTAGAGAGTTTTTCTCGGGCAACATCAGCAATGGGTCCAAATATGACGACAGGTCTAAGGAAACCAGCTGTCCCATCAAAAAAACATTATATTTATTAACATATTACACACATTCACAATGAAAAACAGGCTCAAAGAGCCTAATCCGACTACTCACCTTCACGCAGTACTACTCTTTCATATGCTGGAAACTTTGTTTGGACTGGCTGGGAGGAGAGGTCTTCTCTACTTTTTCTCAAATTCCTTTTCGAGCTACGAAGTCCACGGAACCTCCAGAAGTCTGCCCTGTCGCCTCCTGCCGTTTTGGGAAGAGTATATTGCACGCTGGAGAGCTGCTCTGCTCTGTTTGACAAATGGCAGAAGGACAGAGACAGTTCTTAATGTAACACAAGCTAATGGATACGTCACAAACTTGGCACCTCTTACTTCAACACTGCCAGCACCAATGGACATAACATGGCTATGATAATCATAACAAATTAAATACAAATATAATCTTTTAGCTGTATCCAGTGGGACATTTCAGACATAACTGACATATGTTCAGAGTCAAACATGTCTAAAGATGTCGTCACCTGTTTTTGTTGGGGATGATGCCTCTCTCCACCTCTTGGTGGTTCTTGCCAATACGAATAGCCAGCCAGGAGCCCAGCTTGCCGTTGTAGAGGGTGTCCACCACACGGAACACCTCGCCCTTGTTAAAGCTCAGCCCATATGGAGACTCTTTCTCATATTCAAAGTGTGTCCGGATGTAGAACGAGTCCCCAACGTCTGACTCCACAATCCGGCGGTACACTGAACAGGATGGAGCAGCGAGTTAGTCCGAGTGAATCCATGAGGACAACAGACATAGCTCTCCTCACTCACTTCACTTACCATCTTTCTTCTTTTGGGCCAGAATGGTGACCTCTTCACCTTTAGGAAGGTCCAGGAGGAACAGCACTGCCTCCTCTCGGATTATGTTTGCAAAATCTACATTATTTACCTACAATTTGGGAAAACAGAAATTTAAGTTTTATGCTTAAGTGACTGTTTTGTTTTTGGTTAATAATTCATTTTATTCATTTAAGATGTTGTATAATTCATTTAGAATTACTGCATAATTCATTAAACATTTTTTTGCATAGTAAAAATCTGAACTGATAATTTGTGTTAGTCATAGTCTTAGCCTTAGTGTGCTCCGTTTATTTCTAAATAAAGGTTTGATTGGGTAAAACATGATTCTTGCTGTTGATTTGGTGTAACATGTTTTTGTCTTTTACGGTTCTTACTACTTAAACAGATAAATGTAAAATTAGTTACACTCATTAAGTCTAAAGTAAAGAAAAAGTGGAATAATCAGGATACTGGTGTCAACATTATTCAACACTGATGAATATCAACCATTAGCAACAGTTGTGGCTTTCAAGTTTAGGTTAGAGAGGCCTCATTGTAAATTAAGTGAATACCAAAGCATAAATATGTGTTTAGATAAAGGTTTACATCGTTGTTCATTTCTCAGCTTGCCCTGGTAACTGCAGATTTTACTACGCCTAAAGAACTCTAGCCATTCCTCATTATACTTGGAGAAAAGAAGAGGAGGCACAAACAGTGAGATATATGACTGTGAGGAAATGAAACAAACACACTGAGAGGAAACACAGGATTTTTTTGTGTGCGCTCCCTCGGGGCCACTGCTAGGAGACCAGCCAGGAGGAACAGGAATTTTGGAGCAGCCAGTGTATAAAACCATGAATAAAAAGGAAACGCTTGAGTCACATACCCTATAAAACATCACTGTTAAGAGACACTATCAGGTACCCGTTGTTAAAACAAAAAGAACAAGATCCTCCTTCATAGCATATGATACTGTTACAACCCTGTTTTAAATATATAACTTCAACTAGTTTTAACAATAGTCATCTGACATCTGCAAAACAGCTTGTATTTACACTGACCAAAGTAAAAGTTTCTCACCCTGAGAATTTGGTCGCCCTCCTCCAGGCCCTCTTTAGCAGCAGGGCTGTCCTCCAGCACCCCGGCTACGAAGATGCCCACGTCATTCCCACCAGCCAGCCGCAGCCCAACGCTCTCTCCCTTCTTAAACTTCACCAGCTTCATACTCGGCCTGAGGATGGGATTGTACAGAAAAGTCATGTTGATTTTCTTTGTTATCACACCATTGGACTGCATTTTTCCCCTTGTTCCTACACAAGCTACATCTGAATGATCAGTGAATAGGAAGTGAATGTTGGATGTCAGCCAGGTTTCTGTTTTGTTCAGACTACTTACTCCTTCTCAAGCTTACAAAAGCACAGATGTAAAATTGTTCTGCACGGCCATAAAGAACATTTGAATACATTTTAATATGTAAGCTATTGACTAAAATAACCACAGTCAAGCATTCAGTAAAAAGAAAAAGACTGGGAGCTGTATATCCTGTTAAAATCAAAGATGCTGATTTAACCACTATGCGTCGTCTATAAAGTCATGTGAAATAGAGCCTTTCATATTACTGCTGTTACTACTGAACTGCTGCAGGTTAGAAGTTTCTCCTTACTTTGCTGTTGACAAAGTGAACTGGTGATGGACTAGGTAAGACAGGGAAAGTTCTGTGAGGGTTTGTTGTGTGAAGATCCTTTTTATGTTACCGTAGGATACTGTCATCATGGGCAGCGCTTGGCACAGGAGCATCGGAGGGACTGACTGGCAGGTCTACATCTGGCTGTCCCGGCTGAGCATAGACCGGCTTGGGTTCTAAGAATAAAAAAATAAAAAAACACAGAAACTTTTACCCTCTTCATAGACAAGATAGGAAATGGAGATGTTACATAACACTGTTTATGTTTACAGTCTAAAAATAACACATGAAAAAGACTATGCTAATACTGAGTAAAGTTATTTTTAGTACAAATATCTAAAATCATGCAAACAAGTGTCTCTGCACACACACTTAAGGTACACAGTATCCTGAGCAGAGGTCAAACAGAAAGGCAGCGCAGTGCCGCAGGCTGGGGAAGAACGTCAGACTCAATCAACTCATATGGTTTATTTTCATTTGGCTCCCGGCAAACTCAGCCAGGCTCGGCAGGCGTCTGGATTCAACTTTTTTGGTTGTTGTGCCTTTTAAAAAGGGCAAAAATGACTGGATCAAACAAGGTTTCACTGCATCATTATGCAACTATTTAGTGTTCTGCTGCTCTTACTGGACAAGGGGATACAGGTACGTGTGGTGGATTTGTTTGTGGTATGGATGTCTCTTATAGTCTCTTATATTTCATTTACATTTACACAGAGACATTGGATCTGTTAGTCAGTCTGACCTGGGAGTGGTGGGAGCTGCTTTTCATCTCTGCTGATGGCCGCTTCCTTCGGTTTAGGCAGAGGAACCTCCTCCGATAGCTTCGCTGGTGTTGGGGACGGCTTCGAGATCCGTTCGTCATCACGACTTCTGTGACTGATAAAAAATAAAAAGATAAAAATAGATGTAGATTTTGTACAGTTTCATTACTACAGAAAGACATTAGGCCAGGTAATAAGGTAATAAATAGTGTATTCTAGAGATGTAGAGCCTGAAGGCAGCATGAAAACTTAATGCTATAACATATCAAGGTCGTACTCAGCTCAATATATGATATAAAATGAGCTGAATATACATTTGGTGTTCACTCATATAAAACAGCCCAGTCTTGAAGGTCAGTGCTTTGTTTCTTGTGTTTTGAGCTCTATTTTTAGACCGGCTTATCTAAGGTGTCAGTTTGGATTCTGTCCTCCAGGTGAATTTCACTGTGTGACTGTGGCTAAACACAAGATAGGGCTTGTTTAGATGATAGTTTTAAAACTAGTACAGCTGTGGAAACTGGTCCACGGTGACCCTGAACAATTATGACTCACATAAATGTATATTAAAGCTGTGCTAATGTGTTTTTGGTTAAATGCTGACGTCTAAATCCCATTTCTCAAAGGGATGGGAGGAGCGTTCGGGCCAAATGGCTCAGCTGTATGACTTTGAGTCAGATGAACTGGTTACATGGCTGTTTATTGGCACAACCTAACTGGCAAAGAACAAAGACCACTATAGGCCAAGTGACGACAAAACCATGAAAGACCCTTTTTCAACAAGCTGCAGAGAAAGAAAAAAGCTCTTTCTCAACACATCCTGGAGGAGGTTCTACTTTTAACTGCCAGTGTCATGGAACTGGGAGAAAAGGTCATAGGTTACAGATCAGCGTCAGATGAACAGTGATATCCTGTCTCAATATTCACCTTCAAGGTCATTAAATTACTCATAAATTCCAAAATACTCAAAAGCTACTGCTTTTTTTGCAATGTGTGGGCAGAACTCTCACTGAAGGCTGAAAAAAGAAATCACAGAGAAAGTGAGAATAAAAATCAGCTCAGCTATTCCTCATACAAAAGCTCAGCCACATGTGAAAGGAAACACAGCTGACACTAATGTCTGGTGACGGCCTTTTGTTGGAGCCATATTGTCATTGTGCCAAACATGCGGTTTGTCCACCAAAGACAACAATCGAGACACAGAGATAAAGTGACACTTTCATAAGAATCTGTGACTATGTCTGAATAATTGATGCTCTATAATACAACTTAATAATTCAACAGACAATCATTTGCTGTCACACAAAACACCAATCTATACATTATATGTAGGTGGTAGTGTGTGAATTCATGACAGCTTGTTAAAGTAAAAAACTGTCCCTAAGAATGTACTCAAAACTTCCAGTACTCTCCAAGTATTGCAAATAAACAAAATAAGAATGACTTCTCCACCTGCTACAGAAACCATTTTCATGGTGTTTGCAGTTGATAAATCATATCCAGAATGCTCCATTCAAAGGATGGTGACATTAAATTCTAAAATCGACAGGAGGAGGCTGAACTTTTACATAGTCCAAATCCAGGGCCAGCATGGTTCTGAACTCTATTTCTGATCAAAAACCAATTTTTTGCAGCTTAGCAACTCACTTATGTACCTTGGGTCACTAAGCAGCGTGAAAGGGGAACAACTCTGGTGCTATATTAACTTTAAACGAATGTCGTTGCAGTATAAAAAAAGTGCTGAATGAGCTAATGGCTAGATTTAAGCCAAACATAAAATCGAAACTCCTTCACAAAATAAAACAAGTTCTGACTGTGGTTCTAACAGTTATTTGGACATTGATAAAACATGCTGATGAATCTAATTTCACTCTCATACTTTATGTAAATGTTGGCACAGACAAACTTTGATGATCCTATTTAGTTGTAAGTATCATACTGCAACCAACTAATATAAGAGATGCTTAAATGAGATGCTACAATTGTGAGATATTTTAAATGTGAACATTTGTGAATGGTCATTACCTGCCGTTGCTGATTTGTGGGGGGGAGTGTCTGGAGTGGTCTGAGGGTTCAGATCGTCGGTCTGGAGAGCGGGAGCGGCTGCTACGATGTCTGTCATGTGATCGATTGGAATGGTCGGATGCCAGAGAATGGATATCTGAAATGTCTGATCAAATGAGAGCAGCCGTTCAACAACTGTGGTCTGAAATAAAACACGTAGATGAGTCTGAATTTCGAGCTTACATTTAACACTGCTCTTACCGTCTCTGTCAGAGGCGTTAGCTGAAGGAATGCTGTCATCAAGGTCAGGGATGTTCAGCAGGGTTGCCCTCTCGTCCCTCTGAACAACCATTTTTAGCTTGCCCTTTGACCTTTCTATCAGCTTTTTAGCATCTATTAAGGAGAGGTTCTCTGTCACTGTGCCGTTTATCTGAAACAATCAGAAGGAAACACTTTTAGCACATACAGGACAACGAACAGTTTCAGTTTGACACAATTTCTTTTGGAATATAGATTAACATTAATCAAACACCAAGATATTTGTTTTACATTTTAATTAAATTACATGAGAATTATGGGATACGCATGGATTGTCAAAATCAAACACAAATTTACAGCAACACTGATTATGTTCTCCAGGGTGGAATCAATTTGAAGAACAATGAGAGACCATGGAGAAGATGAAAACATACATGCAGTCAGGGCTCACTCACATTCAGGAGGGTGTATTAAATGGTTAAATTGTGATGATTTAAGTAAGAATTCATGTCTTTAAGTGACATTTATCAGTTTGTGAGAAACGACAGTTGACAAGTAGTTAAAGTTAGGAGAATTCCAGTTGAAAATTGTCAAGAAGTACCTTTTATGTGCATAGAGAGCTACGTTATATGTTCTCCAAAGAGAGCTGAGCTACATCAAGCAGTGAGCTGCAACATTAAATAGTGTAAAATATAGAGTAGTAAAAAAAAACACAAAGTCTGGTACAGCAATACAGTAAATACTTAAATTAGTCAATCCTTTCCAGTATGCCATCAGTTATTTTATTTCTATCACTACAAAAATAGAGAAAGGAAATATAGTAACGTTTCATATCTTATTTAATTTCTTCAGTCCACTCCCTCACCTTCAGTACAACATCCCCTTCCTGGATGTTGCCATCCCGGGCTGCCAGGCTCTCTGGGGAAATGTCCTTGACAAAGATGTGGCTGGCCAGGCGCAGGCCATATTCTGCTTACAAAGTGAACGACAGCAACAAAGATGATGTTAGCATAGAGTTCACGTGACAACCTCTCTTGGCTGTCTGCTGCTGCTCCCGCTGGGATTAACACTACTGATTAAAGAAGATTAATTGCTCTTTTACTTAGATTTACTTTGAGTTACTTGGATTTTGCTGTGGCTGGCAAGTTTTGTTTACTCTGGCATTTGACCAATGCTGATTTGGACTCTTGTTCCTTTTTAAAGTCTGGCTGTCTGGTAATAAAATGGCAGGTGGTTTCCTGGACTACCAGCTGCTGCTACTGGTTCAAAGCCATCTTCCGTCCTCTTTTTTTTTTCCTCTCTATCCCCGACTTTGTGAGCCTCACCTTCATTTTTGCGGGATTTGACCAGTGTAACCTTGGCGGGGCGAGGGGGCAGGTTGTGCGAGCGACGGTCCGAGCGTGGGGAGAGACTCCTCTCCCGCGAGGCGCTGCGTTCACGTTCCCTGTCCCGTCGCCCACTGCTCCGGCCGCTGCGCCTACCTATGGCCCCGCCCACACCACTGTAAGCACCACTGCGTCCACTTCGCGTCTCGTATATTTCTTCATCGTAGCTATCTTCCTCCTCATCGTGCTCTGACATAGTTTCTCTCTCACCAAGGCGGCCCATCGGGACATGCACCTTCCTCTTCCGTCTGATTGTCTGTTTAAAAAAAAAACCCAACAAAATGGCGTAACAATAAATCGATCATAACTCTTCAAAATATCTAAAACCTACATACTGAAATAAATTCTGTGTCTTCTGTGAACTATTAATTTAGATTATAAATTTCTCAGAAGGAGAGACGATGTTAATTCATCCGGTTTAAATTGGCTTGATAATATTTTATAACTTCTACCACTGGAGTTGAACAGCTTGAGTGTTTCTCTGTCTGGAGAATCTGTTGGACCATGCTGAAACTACTTTATTCACCTGATCCCATGGGTAAAATCCTTATGATCATTAGCATATCATTTGTTTTTTCCTTGTTGCATTATTTTACTACTAGTTGGTACTTCAGCATAGTATCTGTGCATTTTTTCCCCTTTTATTCTTTGCAAAAAATGAAAATAAACCAATTGCAAAAAAAAAGAGAAAATCAATCATAACTAACAGAGAATATTTGTCCTAAAGGTTACTGGCAAAACGCAAGATGTGTCCGTGTAAGTACAACAGATGCATATGACACTGTTGCCTCTGACATATTGCACTTCATTCAAGTCAATTTTCGACCATTCACAGCGCAAACTTCAAGAGGAATTGGTAATGAAATGACACTTACAATTTTGGCAATTTTCCCACTTTTACGAAGCTGCTGGACTGCATACGCATGCTCCACATTATCCATGGAGACAGCATTGACCATAACGACTCTGTCATTTTCCCTGCAGAAGCGACACAGAGGAACAGACACATTGGAGTCTTTCTGGGGCAGGCAGAGTAATTTAATACTAATAAAAAGGAATCTGACTGGGGTGCCAATAACACAATGATATCTTACTGCAGCAGGCCTTCAGCTGGACCTCCTTTCAGCACATCTGAGATGACGATGGAGGTCTCGCCACTCTGAAAATGAGGGTTATCCCGACCTCCTGATATGGCTATCCCAAAGCCAAACCCTGGTGCCTGCAAATAAAGAAATAAACGCATCATTTATGGACTGGAAAAAAGAGATTATCTACATTATTGCTTATAGATTTGTTAAATTAACCCCCTTTTTTTTAAAATTGTGAACTAAAACTACATGGATTAAAGCACTTATGTCAGTCATACATGGCTGATTCTGCTTTCAAAAGACAATAAAATAGTAATTAACTTTTTACTTACAAAAGCAATTTCATTTGATGGGAAATGCAGAGCATCTGCATTTTGAGCTCATGTTGTGCTGGCATTTTGGGTTTTAAAGCAAATTGAGGAAGAGAATAATGGAGAAAAATGACAACTTCTTGTATATTCTTGTATACTTGTATGCAGTCTGTGCACTTTTACAAGAAATTCAACTGAATAGTCCAATGGAGATAGAGAGAAAGGTATGAGCCAAAAATAGCGTAGCAGACAGACAAGATGGACAGATGTTGAGACCGTGTCTGGGTTTTTGCAGAGATGGATGTAGAGCGCATCTCTGAGATGATACTTAATACTCACCCTGTGTAGTGTTACTGTGTGCTGTTCCCAAATGACAGTCTCCTCCATCGCTGCACTCTGCAAGACAGAGAAAAACAAGACAATTTCATCAACCACAATTCCATACAATCTAAATTGTCCTTTTCAGAATGTACAAAAGGGATATACACGTTTAGACCACAGAAAAAGGTTTCACCTAGAAAAACCCTACTGCTGAAGAGTATGTAATTATACATATTCCACAAATATTATTCACTTTCACACCGACAACTACTCAATTCAAAGTGTTTATGAGCCACGCATCATGCAGGAACAATAAGTCAAACTGTGGAGCATCTTAAAGTCCAAGCCAGTTCTCTCCTCTTAGAGATAGACATATCTAACAGATGTGAGCTTTTATCTCACCCTGCAGAATGGTCCATCATCATCTTCATCTATTTTTTATGCTATTGCTATAAGCAACATTTAATTGCATTCAAAATGAGTAAAGTTATGCTTACAAACAATTATGTGCAATTGGTGTATTTTACAATATACTAAAATGAGAAAATTTAATGTGTTTCTTTGGAAAGCAACAAAACTATCTAGTTTGCCATTAATTTAACATTACAAATAAATCTACTTAGAACCTAATGAGCAACACACTTAACATTTCAAGGAAAAAGCATATAAATATCATAATTAAAACCATTTAAATGAAACCTTTCACATTTTTGAAAGACATTATCTGAAAACAGAGTATTTCTCTTTCATTTCTTTCAGCCAATCAAGAGCCTTTAGAGACATAAGAGGGAATCGGAGAAGCATCACTGCAATTTTTAAAGGGAAATTTAATAAGGATACAAACTGTCAGTGTCACTATAAAAACAGAGGCCTTCACCTCACAGGATACTGAGTCTTAAAGTGTTGCTTACAACAATGCAAATGGCAGCAGACAGGGTTTGTTAACACAACTGTTAACATACAGGTGTCAGACCCTGCTTTGTGGTGGGTCCACAGTATGCAGCGCCATGTTTACATACAGTAAGATGATAAAAACAATGTTAGATACAATGAGGTCACACTGTCAGTTAAGTCTGCGAAATTAAAACACATCCTGCATTACATTAGCATCGAGTGAGGATAAGATGAAGGTCAACTCCTTCAGCTGCTCAGTTTGGACTGCCCTCTGCGTTACAGAGACCTCTTTTTATCTCACATCTTTTTCCTTACCATTTCACCTCCACTACAATCTCACGACACATTAGACATCCAATGGCTGTGTATAAAATACTATTAGAGTCATCCCTCTGACAAAAATTACAAGCTATACCATACCACCTAATGCAGTAACCCCCATTTGTCATGTACATTGATCCTAGGTCTGTGGCCTTAATGGGTAAGACCATCACACATTTCCCTCTACTTCGCTGGTAATTTCGTTGACACCTTCAGCATTTACAATGCAACCACCTAGGCAGAAAACTCATTGGACAGAATCTCATGTTGCGGCACATTAAAGCATAATGAAGGTTGAGTGAAAGGAGATGAATCTTACATTAAAGCTGTTATGGTTCTTGGACCATCAGTTGACATCGACAGTAGTTGGCAGCTTTAAACCCAAAACATCTAGTGGACATCAGTCAGTCCAGCTTTGTGTTGAGGATTCATCTACACCCACATTATCATGACAACCTGCTAAAACTATAGCCTGATGGGTTCCAAAAGAGGTAATAGGCACTTTTGGACAGAGAGAGAACTTAACTCTAAGAACTATCCACTTCAAATTTTGTTCTTGGAACTACTCTCCCCAGGAGAACTTTTTCAAGTTGCATTTGCACAGGCAGTAGGGACCAATAATTCCCAAGATGCTACTTGTTTTTTTGACTAGATGACCATAATGACATGATGTGATATAATGTTAGAACACGAGCGAGGCAGAATAGAGACAAATACATCTGTATTATCACAATATGGGATTCAACTAAATGTGTTACAGGTTGGAAAAATATACAGCATGTATAAATAACATGTAAATACTCGTATAGTATATGGAATACTGGTAAATACTCCGAACCGGATCCCTTTGACTCCGTTGCAATCCAAGGTCCGAGGGGCTGTGCCCTGTGAACTCCGCCAACC
This sequence comes from Fowleria isostigma, assembly GCA_029814645.1. Classification (NCBI taxonomy): domain Eukaryota; kingdom Metazoa; phylum Chordata; class Actinopteri; order Kurtiformes; family Apogonidae; genus Fowleria; species Fowleria isostigma. The sequence goes on along the minus strand of JAPTGZ010000023.1, from coordinate 18,546,004 downwards.
AGCAGGGTTCCCAGCTGAGCTGAGCCAGCTGGCTGTCACCACCCCTCAGAGCTCAGATCATGCAGGGCCCAGCCGACAGAACTCCCGGTCCGTTCTCTGGGACCGTTCTTACTCAGACCGTATTGTCCATTCTTAATACTAAGAAATGATAATAGATACTTATAAAAATTGCGGCACTACAAAAGATGGAAGTATGTATTCTACCAAACACCTACGCCATATAGTTTCAATGGAACCATGAGAAGACCCTGCCTGGAAGGAGGAGCTAAAATGGTTCTAGGAACTATGGTCCATAGTTCCAAGTTCCTATGTTGTCCGAATGCGGGAAATAGGGCCTTGTTCCTGAAAAGGTTATAGGAACTACAAAAAGTTCCTACAGTGCCAAAGAGCCTAATGAAGCCAAAATCTTGGATGAACCACAGGAAAGAAAACACACTGTTGTTAACAAATAATTTCACTTCAAACCAAAATGCTGGACTCATACGAATCCATTTCCTGTTACTTGGTTTGTTTTTTCCTTTGTCTGGTTCTTTGACTTGTAGCTCTTTTTTTTTTTAAATAGGCACATTTTTACCAAAAATCCAAAATATTATAGGCAAGATAACAACATCTTCAGTCCATATGTTATATGTCAAATGCAAAGAAACATAAATTTAACAAAAGACACTTAAAAACAGGTACACACACATACCTAATGTATCTAATACTGTCAATGATGTTGTAGTAATTACAGTGATTGCATTATGAAATTCAATTCAATTTCCCAGTTCGGAATTAATAAAGCACTTCTACTCTAAATCTGCATGTGAAAGAATTAATCTTGTTCCATTGATCCAAATTGAGATAAAAAATCTTTGGATGATACTGTGTGGGTCAGAGGCTTCAGAAAATGACGAGAGTGGTATCGCTGTCATGTGGAGCATCTGTTGACAACTGTCAGTCTCACACGTATGATTATGCAATCTATTATCTTTTAATGGCCATAACTGTGCAAACTTTTGTTGGCACTTAACTAATTGTTTTATCTAAACAGAAAAGTAACAGAATGTATATAAAAGAATTTAGGCGAAATGCTGTGAAGTGCGGCCCAATGTCCCGCTTGACACAAAAGCACCTGAGGTATTTAGCCCACTGTGTCCATCCTGCTGCCCTGTTTATTGTCTTACCACTCAGGTTTTCTACAACACATCATCCTAATGTCTGTTGTGACCCATTGGCCAATTGCAAACATTTGCCGTCGTCTGGGAATATGGGCAGCTGAATAAATCGCCACAAGTGGCCCCAGACATTCTCAGCTTGGCTGTAACAGTCACAAACTCCTAAAGCAGCTTATGGTGGACTCACACAAGGCAGGCGAACAAAAGTTTGGACATGGAAACTCCCCTTGGCCTTTCATATTGAAAGCACAGCACTTGAGAGAAAGACATCTGAATATTAACAAGAGAGCTGAAAACAGAGGCATGAATTCTCACTGGAAGGTTAGTTCTTCAGGGAGGATTTATGCCACTGTCTTCTTGAACAGCACTGTGAAAACACTCATAGAAAGAACATGGATGCAAGGTTCACCATTAATCCAAAAAGTTATCTGTGGTACTTGTTCATAGTTCTTGTACTTCTGGGATTTCTACAGGCAGCATAACACAAACATGCACCTAAACAAATGTATAATACTTAGGCCCCATGTCACAGTGGAGTGGTAAGAAATGTGATTTAGTTGTCTGGTTAATATGATTAGAGAATGCATATTACGCCTGATCCAATACAAATAAATCACCATAAAATTAATCGAATGTAAAATCCCAAATGAAGCAAAACAGAAGAACGTAAAGTAGAGAAAGGGGGAAAAAAAAACAGATTTAGCAGGGCACATCTCTCACTCCCCAATCCCCCTCCTTTCCCCTTCACAAACACACACACCTTTCACTTTGAAGGGATGTAATTTTGCTTTCTCCTCCTGCAGAGCTTGTTGCTCTGGTAACAGAGGGGGAACAGTGTGGTGTTGTTCAAGTGGCCTGACATTTTCAGGCCATGTCTGAAGGTTCCTCTCAACTGTGGTAGGTTTTAAAATGAGACAGTTGAACTTATTTTATAAACAAAAGCCTTTTATTATTATTTATTTATTTATTACTTTTTATTAGAATGCTACATAAAGTGTTGCTACAGTCTGTGGTAATGGTCAAAACAAACATAACTTCAAACACAAAACAATGCTTCCTGTGTTTAGGACTTAAAACAAATAAACCAAAACAATATTTGTTATTCACACATGCTATATTTAGTCATACCACTAGAAGAGGGGCTGATTGTAATATTGTGGACAATACTGAGTTGAGTTGCTTGATGATGAAGGAAATTGCATATTACTGTTTACACATTTTCAACACAAACTTGAATTAGAATTAAACCAAACTTCAAAACAATAAAATGTAGTGACTTCCCTTTATGCAGAGTAGGGTTGGTCAGGATAATATATCTAATTATGGCAACTAATGGAATTTTTGCTTTCTGAAAATTGTGAAAAATACCTAATTTGTAACATTTACATTAATGCTTCTTTAGGGAACTTCTTTTGCTCAACAAAAATGGCTTGTTGTACAAACTGTGAATATGTTGTCACATAATTTGTGTATTAGTAGTGTGTTTTTACTCATTTTTATTTTTGGTAATGTTAAGTCACACCCTGCGAGTGAAGATTTATGTTATTTATTGATATTGCACATATAGCATAGAATAAAGTTTTAGGGGAAAAACTATTTTTAATGATGGTTTTTTTGTTAACTCTTTTTTACTGAGTACAAAATATCACCCCTGGACCTTTACATTTCAGCCTTACGTTATAATAGAATTCAGTAGTTTGTGGGGTTGTCAGTTGATTCACTGTATAACATCAAAAAAACACATAAGGAAAAAACAAAGACAAGTATCAGTGTCCCATTGATTCTGCACACTCAGTAGTGAAGTCACATCAGCATCCAGTGACCGATGAGTTTTTGTCGTACGGTTTTGTGCACCCTTTATGGCCACAAACAACTGGTGCCAACAGAAGCTTCATGCCACAAGCTAGAGCCAGAGCTGGCAGCCGCTCCACAACGGAGACAAACCATGTCGGTTGGGTCATGCTTGGGGGATTACAACCGGGCAACTTGGGAGCCAGCACTATAGCACAGATGGACTACAACACAGATGGATGACACAGCTGAGAGTTGAGGAACGACAGGGAAGCTTTGGACAAAATTGACTTAGTTTTTGTCAATAAACGAATGGTAGCTAATCTAACAATTCAACTAGACAATAAACTATTATACTGTGACTGTCAAAGAATGCCCCACCAGAAGTGCTTTTGGCAGTTTATTTCTACCTGTAATTATATTTCTGTGCATGTTCAGAGCTTATGTGGACGCTTGTAAAAAAATTAGAGGGAACTGTTGTGACACAAATACATCGGAAGTGCAATAAATATAACTTTTGGTTTCTCTTTTTTTATATCCAGCCATATTGACATGGTTCTTGACTTCTCATGCTGCTTTTAAGTAATAATGTTAAAGAACTGACTCGTGAGGGGACTTATTTCACTTTACAGAATCTATGCATGTACTGTATCAACCTCAAACACAGAAAACATTCAGCCCTTTAAAAGTGGTGAAGCCAAAATCTTGGCTTTGTAACAGACAGCAGTCATTTGTTGGGTAAAAGTAAGGAGTAGAATGTCTCTACTGTGACTTAAACCTCCACAGTACAATGAGTCATCACAATACTAACCTAACATGACCCGGGAAGAAGAAAACTAAAATGGTGTTTCATTTTGGATTCACTTCGGAGCATCATTAAAATTAAAGAGCACAGACTCCCTGACTCTCTATTCAGCAAAAAACAAAATCAGATTTTTTTTCCCAAAGAGGGAACTGAGGCGATATGGTGGAGAGTTCAATTCTCTTACTAAAGGAATAGATTTCATGCTGTAGTATGGCTTCAGGGTGAGGCAGAACCTTATTCAATTTTGACCGCTCTGGGACTAGAGTAGCTAAAAATAGATCTCATTAATTCTGCCGTTGAGATGCTGCAACAGAGTGATTTAAGAGAAACTTGCAGCACCAACACTGGAGAGTGTTTAATAACCTTTTGTTATATTAAATGCCACAGATCGACTTGAACAAATAATGCAATAAAACAAAGAAAAAAGCGATTTCTCTCTCATTTCTGTTTGTTGAATTACTCTGTAAGGTCAGAAGAAAACACAGAGGCAGATCACTTTCAAAAGTTTGTTACAGTAGCTATTCAAAAAAAAAGGCCAAACAAGAATGGTTAATGTTAAAGGCAAATACAACACACAGCAGGGCTACATGACCTTCCACTGTACTGACAAGAATATTTTTCTCCCATTTGTAGCAACAGAGAGCAACATAACACCAAAAATGAATTTGAGGGGTTTCTGTTTCTATTATCAACTTGACATAAAACATTTCTCTTTTTGAAGCATCCTCATACAGGACCCTAAAAGGATCCACAATCCAACTCTGATAAGTTCATGCATGATAAGACCAGCAAAATGAGGCAGGGAAACAATCTGCGTCTTGTTCATAACCAGCAACCATAAGCTTAATTCAAACTCATAACGACTGATAAAAGCTACCAAACTAGCACTGAAGTAAAATCAGACTTCCACAGCACTGTACAGGTTACACTGCAGCTGAAGACAAAAAACAAACAAAAATAAAAAAATAAAAATAAAAAAAATAACAGGATCACACTTTACCAAGGCAGCTGGCAGTGAAGCAGCAAACAAGTAGAATAAAATGATTGATCACTTCAGAAATTGAAACCGATGTGCTGGGGAGTGCTGACAACTGCTAAAACTCCCCTGCCTCTGAAAAATATTCAGATGCTAATGAGGGCCCATGCCTTAGCACCAGTCAGGGGGGGTCCCCTGAGAGGGAAGTGACACTCTGCACATACAACATAGTAAGACACTGTACTGCGGATCTCTAATAGAGGAGAGAGAGGAGAGAGATGCAGCACTGCTCAAGTGATAAGAAGGTCAAGAGATGAGGCCTATTAATGATAACATTTTACTTAATCACAAACCATTATAACCATAAAAGACTTGCATTATTTAAAGGCTACAGTAAAACACACTCCACCTCATCTGTCCATCTACTCTGTTGCTGTTCTGTCAGTCAGAAAAACTGGATGCGCACGAGAAGATCAGAGGTACTTACATTAATTCATTCTGGTCAGCACAGAGAAGTTAGACAAAAGGCTCTCCGACCTCCAGCACCTCCTCAATAAATCCAGCAGGAGATTCCTACAGACGTACATCAGCAGCCTCGGTGCATGACCGCACCAATCAGTGCTGGGAAGGAAGTGCCCCCACCTTCCTTTCCTTTCTCTTTTCTTAGCTGTGAACAAGTGAAATTACGACCACAGGTGAGGGATTATAAAACACGCAGATACACCCTAACGGCTCCTCTGTCTCACACAGCTCTGTGTCCTCTCCCAACATGTTTCTTCAAAATATATCCCTCCCTCCAACTCTCTCCTTACACGCTCGTGGGATCGAAGCAAATCCCCTCTGCCTTGGCAGCGATCTGTGTGGGATCTGCAGTTCCGCTACAGCATGGGACTCCTCTGTACTAGCGAACATCCATCCGCAGTGTAAACTGCTGTATCGGACTTAACCCTCAAGGTGCCGTATTGAACCAGAGCACAATCTATCAATTCTCTCTGCATGTGGGACAGTGTAATGCCCCTCCTCCCCAGGTGTGCTGCATTACTTGCATAAATTATGCTCGACGTGTCAGTGACTGAGCATACAGAATGATAAACATCAAACTATGTTAATGATACAATCAAGCAAAAAGACATAAGGTTTGAGTTTCTACACTGCAGATGAGATAATTACCTGAAGCAAACATAAACATGCACATAACTGAACCTCAATGGCAACAAGGTTACCAAAATCCAAACAGCAAAGTGGATGAAAATAAATCTGGAGATCTGACACGATGGAGGGCTGAAAGGAAATCAAAGAGGCACATGCGACTCATGTAACCTCCCATATTCAACAACATATGTCAAGGAAATTTGCCATCTGAGCAGAAACTGTAAAACAGCATGGTACAATATGATAGCCCTTTACTATGGATTTATTGATTCAAGTTTAAAATAACATGGCAGCTAAAAGGTTGGAAGCTTTTATTTTATTAGGTAATTTTATTAAGTAGATTCCAAGGTATTTCAATAATATTAAGCGTTATGTAAACAAACAACTTCAACAATCTCTTTACCAGCCTCTAAAATAAAGTGAAGGAAGTGTTGGGAAATACATACTAATATGGCAACAAACAGTTAAAAGGCAAACAAAACATGGTATAATAGTTATGAGTGTTTACATCTGTTCAGCCATCTTCCACTGCCACTGTCAAAACATATATGTGTTTTGTATGCAGGGACATACTGCATGGTTGCACAATCAAGTGAATTTATCCTTGGGCGATTTCAAGCATCTCCAATATGTGCCAACCACAAACTGTTTTAGTCAGTAAAAAGCTGCTTTTGTCCTCACTCACCACCAACAAGGAAAGAAAAGGCTGGATTACCGTCCTCTTTACAATTAAACGTTTGATATGGGTCACGTTGAAAATAGATACTAACATGTATTACACTAATGCACTGAATGCACTTCATGACATAGCATTTGAGATGTAATGATACTGCAAATCCAGTTCAGTTAATGCCTCTTTTGAGTGCAGCAGATCAACCACAAATTGTAATGTCAATAGCACTACAAAATATACATCAACTTAATAAAAAATACATAAATAAAATATAATCTGTGGAGCATTCTATATATTAACTGAATATATCATCTCAAAATCTGCTATATTGGTGTAAAGGAAGAATAATTACATTATTCACATGTATTATTGTGTTAATTGTCAAACTGTTGAAGTAGTAACATAATGAAAGCTTCATGGGCTACAATGCGAGCAATGCAGCAGGGTAGGATTGGGGTGGCATTACAGAAGACCGGACCATGACTCGACACCATGAGTATTAGCACCCAGTATTCTTACCCGGTTTCTGATGTGTTACATAACGACACAACCACAAAGCTATTTACTCAGCCTCTTGCACTTAAAAATCCCTCAGTGGTCGTTACAGAACGCTTCTTCTGCTGCTTCATCATACTCCTGACATTTACGAGGCTGTTATTAAAAGTAATACTGTATGTTAGCATCATTTGCATAGACTGTCTTTGTCATGCTTCTTTAAATAGACTAACCAGCAGTGGCAGCTGACAGGAAGCACTGTGCCTCAAGAGAAAATAACCAAGTGACTCAGGTAAGTATGGAAATCAGAGAAAAGAACAGCAAGCAGAATATTTCCAAATCATACACAGAAGACAGTGATCAGTAAAAAGACGGATTCAAGAAAACAAAGACAAATACATGGTTTGATAGCCTGTGATACAGTGGAAGACGGAATACAACTGAGAGTTACACATAATGTTTTGGTGTAGATTTATCAACCCTGTAATACATGAAGCCGACACTAAACCAAGGCCACGTGGTCATGACATCTCAGTTATCAGTCAGGATAATGATCGAGTTGGACAGACATAACAGACACCCAGTCACCATTGGCAAAGGAGACGGGTTAAATTTACATCTCTCACAGCACAGCCTGGGAGCGGTGACAGATTCCACACATAGTTGTACCCTCCAATGACTTATGTCTACATCCTCAAAATTAATTATTTCCACATCAACAAAAGAAGACATGTAGAAAAACCAAGCTGCTAATCTCTGAAATCCGAGTACAACCACCGTCTTTCCTTACGAACTACAGACGTCCAATAACAGAGTGTAACGTCAATGAACTTATGGATCACTTGTCTATTCCCTTTTTTTTTTGTCCTCCTTTTAGCATATATTATTATAAGACCAATTTATAATCAGGACACTGTACAAGTTGACTGCAGATGACTCAAGATCTGAAGAACCATATTAGCATGGCTCCTTGAGGCAGTTTCAGACACTAGGACTGAAATCCTTGAGGGTAAAAGCCTCATTCCCACAGCAAATACAGTTTTGCAGCAGCCTCATGTACTATTTTCTTTTTCATTTATGTTAACAGTTTATTCATATGAAGCAGTTTTCAATTTTGAGAAAGAAACTGACCCCCTACCAAGTGTAACGACACAAAGGTGTTGGTGGAGGTGGTCTAGCAAGCATTTCCCAAAATCATTTCAGTCTGCCAATGCTTCCATTCTTTTAATAACCAGATTTACTGATTTGGTTTTAAGTTCCAGCAGAGAAAGCCAGCAGGCAACTCTAATTTAATGTGGTAAACTTAAAAACCAACTGTCAACACTGCAATTAACAAGTAGTCAGACTAGATTTGTTTCAACTACAGGTCAACCAATAGTTGATTTTAAAAGGTTACTAAAATAATGATAGTTTGAAGCATAAAAAAGATTACCCTTCAACCAAAACCTAAACCTTCAATCCTGTCAAGCATTTACTATTTTTAACTTTATAAGGACTTCACTGGATAGATGATAAACTGAAGATCTATGTTTAAGCAATAAATGTTAAATAAAATTGGATCACTGAATATCACAAAGCACCTGATCAAAAAATTCTGACTCTCAACATCATATTTGCTGTAGGAAATCTTATTTTTTGAGCCGTCATACTCATTTGGAGCTAATTTCTGCTACTGCTGTTTGTTAAAAGTCCTATTGACACTAATTAATCAGTTTTCTGTCTTTAGTCCTCAGAGTATGAGTGCTTCTAAGTACTTCAAGTACTTTTCAATTAATTACTTTCCAATTCAATCTGAATAATCAAACAGCATGCACTCATGTGACGTTCATCCAACAACCTAATGCAGCTTAAAAAAGGGTCTTACTACAAAAACTAAAACTTCACATATATAAAATTGATCCTTGGTCTGGGATACAGAGTCTGTGATCATAACCAGAGCCTGAACACATGGACCGAGAACTCAATGAGCCCAGTGGAAGTTATCAGTGCCACACACAGAGCACACAAGAGGGCAGGAATGTGCTGATAAGCTGTGTGCCACTGACCTGCACCCCGCCTCCTCTCCATCACTGTGATTGAAATGAGGACAGCGACGCCAATGAAAAACAGTAATGATAAGGGATGCTTCTGCACTATAAGAAAAAGGAGGTTCACGCTGAAATGTGATTGATGAGAGGATTTGCAAGCCTTGTTACTCTGATAATTCCACACCCCTTTCAAAAGGGATTTACGATGGATGTGATTTATACAAGACTATTCAAGCTTCTGTATCACTGAAGACATAACCATAATGTAAATGTGCCATTTGTTAACAGAGCCTTACGATACAATGAGAACATGGGCTTTAAAGGCAGATTTTTAAGAGGCGTCTTTTACAGTGTCAGAGCAATGAACTTTTAATGTCTGCAGTAATGATCAGTTAGTGTGCTGCTGACTCACCTTTTGCTAAATCTTGCCTCGGGTGCTAGTAGTGAAAATGTGTAAGGAAGTAGAGAAGAAACCCCTTTGTAGTAAATTAAAGTTGGCTCAAAGGTTCTATCTACTATGTGTGGTGGTTTATTTTTCATTTCTATTTATCAGTATATGGCTACAAATTACATTTTCATTCATCTCAAGCCAGTTGAGCAACAGCAAAGAATGTGCATGGAACATTGGATATAAGGAGAAACAGAGAATTATGCTTGGCTCAGTTGACGGCAAAGAAAAACACACAATCTTCCTAAATAAAACAAAAAAAAAAAAAAAGATTTGACTCATGAACACAAATGGGGAAAACAAGAGATTGGATATTGTGGCTGTAATTACACAATTATAATCCCTGGTGTATGAATATTTCAGGATAGTGGAGGATAAGTCATTAGTTTTTCTTTTTATTGTGGTGGCACCTCCAGGCTTTCAGTAACACTGAAACACAGTATGTTCAACAAACCACTTTTGGCACTGCTCCTCAGCACCCCATCTCTTCACAGTTACACCAATAATCTGTTGAAAGAGGTACCCGAGGCCATCTACTTTGTTTTCATTTATATCAATAGTCAGTCACTTATTTGATAGTTAATATAAAAACACTATAACAGCAATAGGATAAGCTCCTTTACTGCTCACAATCTCTACAGATACACAAGCTACAACACTGCAGTCATGTTTGCCTTAAGTAGGCAAAATATCGAACATATTTGTCCTTCCAAAACCACGATGACTCAGATGACTGCTGTTCCCATGACAGCTTAGGGCAACATGATTTACAGGCCAACATGTATGGCTGCCCTTGAGCAACTGGATATTCTTATCTCCAGTGACATGTTTGAATGACCCATCCCCTTCAAAACAATGACAACTTTTTTTTTTTTTTTTTATAAAAATGTAATCTTGCAATGAAATATCTAATTTCTCCTACAAATAATATCAGTGTTGTGACTCCCTCCATGATTTGACACATCAGTTGTATTGCCTTGCTGACATTTCCCTCTGTTTGTCATGATGCCAGGGATCTAGACTTGGTGCAAGCTCTGACGGAATCCAATACTGAGATGCACAATTATATTCATCATGCTACCATTTAAAGATATGCCAGATATAGTTGATAAATGTCCTCAATTATCCAATATAAATAGGACAGCTCTGAGATTACTAAATACTATGACAGGGCAGTTCCCAAAATAACTTAATACAACATGAATACCGCCACACTACCATAATTCCACATCTCAACAATCTCGTGTTTTTGGGAATTGCTAGTGATACATTAATGTAATATGTAATTCAGATGTTATGATCAAGCAGGTGCAGGCCTTCAGTGACTATTTCCATGAGTTTAGTAAACAGTTTTACCAATCGATTCCATTATAAAATAAGTAAACACTAGGGTAAATGATGATTATTTGTATCCCAGAGTATGTGTCCGGTTCTGATCAATAATGCTGATGTTAAAATCTCTCAGCTGTTCATGGGAGTGGAATGTGTACCATTTCTAAACAAGACAACGTCATCCGTCCTTACTGTAACTTACTACATGTAATTATGACTCAGTTAAAACAAACGTCAAAACGACAAGGAAAACGGACGAAATCAATAATTACAGTCCTCGCGTTTACGCTTCAAATATTCAACAGGTGATGGCTGGTGCTTTACTTTCTAGTTAAGTGCATTGGTATGAACATAAATAGTTAGCTTGGATGTGTTTAGCCGAACACCAGCTGCAGCCACAGAAAAGCCCCCACGTACAGCTGACGTGACAGTACGATACTAAAACAGCTGGTTAACTCCACATTCAGCTGCACACAGGAGGTAGAGATTTAAGTGTTACAAAACCAAAATCAGTCAACAGGCTAACCCTAGCCAAGTGCTACCTAGCTTTACCCACTTTGGCTTCACTAGCTGACCATCACAACAAGGTGGGCCACCGCATGACCTTCCCTTTAATTAGGAAAACTGATGTCATATTTCTGGCAACCGACCTCACTATACCACTCCCTCCTTGCCTCTCACAGTCTGACACTTAATAAATCTTGTGCCCCTTTTATACTCCCTTGGTCAAACCATCCCCTAGCTGGCCGACATTTTGTTCCAGCAGCTAGGCTAGCTCTTCCCAGCTAACGTTACCTGGACGCTCCGCGCACTTGACGTGGAAGCGAGTCATCCGCCCGATGACAGCTCGACCGCAAGGCATTTTGTGACTTAATATTTCAGTCTACAGAACCTGCACTAAAAATAAAGCAGTGAGCATTGTTATTCACGCCATCAATGAGAAGATAACGCTAGCATATCGGATAAGTAGCTAACAATTAGCACTGCTAGCACGGTGGCAGCTAAGTTACCTCGACTTGTACCGTTATCGCTCGCTCGTGCCCGCAGGGGGACACACATCCAGTCAGCTCCTGCGGCTGGAGCAAAAATAAAAAAAAAAAATAAAATTTAAAAAAAAAAACGCCTTCCAGATATCGTACTCACGGATAACTCGGGAAACCCATTCACCTTAGCGATAGCGACGGTCCTCACGACGCGCTTGTGAAAATCTCACAGGAGAGGAATGAAAAGATCTTCCTGCTGTGGCTCCAGAGCAGCAGCCGCCGCACTGCAATGGCAGGCAGTGGATGAAGCCTTCGTCCCCCCCTCTACTCTCAGACTTCGGCTGCCTTCACCGCCGCGGTGACAGTGACAGGTTCGCTTGGAAGAAACCATTCCGTTTTGTCCGCGGGGGGGTGGGGAGCGGGGATGCAGAGAGGCTGTCCACAGCAGCCGCAGCAGCAGCAGCAGCTATCCAGCAGCATCAAGCGCCATTCCAGCGTGAGAACGAACGGGCGTCCATGGGAGGGAGAAAATGAGCCGATGGAGCCTTATCCCTGCTCCAGTCAACATATCAGTGCCCTCTACGTTTGAAGTAATGGATGCGACTATTATCAACCAGCCATAGATTGAAAAGGCATCGATTAATAAGAATAAAAAATGTATCGCTTTAAGTATGCAAATAAAAAATATCCCAAGCGCTTAAAGGCCTTTATAGTTATTATAGAAAAACATCTGCAATGCTATAACCATGTTGTATGATTACTACACTGCTGTTATTAACAGGGTACTATATTGAGTTAATACGTTGACAATATAATTCATGTATTTTTGACACATTTTTTTTTTTAAACAATAAAAATACTTTTACTTTATTGTTGATTTGGTATGCTATAACCATGTTGTGTGATTACTACACTGCTGTTATTAACAGGGTACTCTATTGAGTTAACACGTTGACAATATAATTCATGTTTTTTTGTCACATATTTCTTTTTTTTTTTTTTAATAATAAAAATACTTTTACTTTATTGTTGATTTGCCCCACGGAAGAAACTCATCCACACGTTGGTCCACAAGTTTTAACTTTTTGCAAATAAGCACATTGCTTTTGTACCGGTTTTGATTCATTGACTGGTTACTAAATAAATATTTCTCAGCAGTTTCATTTTAATATTAATAAAAGGCCTCACAAAAATGTCTCTACTAAGGAGTGTTATAAATCATGTATAACCTGATCACGCAGTAGAACAATGTGGCACACAACTATAAATACTCCAAGTATATTTCCATTTATATGTATTATAAGCATAAGTATATGTCTCCACTTAAACTTTGTGTGGCCAAGGTATTTTTGTATATCTTTACATATGCAAGCAATTACTTTTGCCACTGAGAAGAACATGAAACAACCGAATACTATTAATATTGTGCTGTAAGTGCTGACAAGTCTTCACTATCCATAAAAGTACATATATTAGATTTATTTCTACAGCAAGGAGTAATGTAAACACAGGCCTTTGTGAGATCTGTCCAGCCCTGACTCAATAATTATCACTTGAGTGATTTGCCATCCTTGAAACAAATTACACTACAAGGACAAAATAATATGAATATGTATTCTTTAAAAGAAAAAACATATTCATATGTAAGATCTTTTGCATGAATGTTATATTACTTGTACACTTACACAGAAGAAATAAGAAGGCTATTTAGATATCACTTCTAACTAAAACAAGCATAAACTTTGTATAGAGAAAGCTGAGGTAGGCTCCTTAAGTAGTAATGACATGCTGCATAAAGCCATTTAAAATGCAGAGGATACTAAAATCCACCCTACAGTCACAGTGCTCAATACTCTTTCCCATGGGGTATACAGATTAAATCAATATACAGTAGAATGTAAATTGTGCACTGCACCAAACTCCACTTTTAAGACTCTATCGCATGCACTTTAGTTTTTGTGCTGGCTATCCAGAAGTACCTAATCCTATGCAGCACCTTCTGTTGTGTATTTTATCACTTTGAGATTGTGTGACCGTTCTTGTCACCTCTACCTCTGGCACTAATGAGTGCAGGAGAAGATAGGGGCTGAATGTAATGCTGGAGGAGCACAGAGGTCCTGCAATGTTGCTGACGTAAGGAGACTTGCTGCAGATTCCATTGGAGGATCAGAAGGAGAGGGGGGCGGGGGCATCTTGAATGGAAGACTGTGAGTTAGCCAAGGTCATAAGTATTAGATAAACAAGGGCAATCTTACATTTCCTGTGGAAAAACAAAATATAATAAACAGCATCATGTCTTGTAAATGTAAAACTCCTTAAATACAATAAATGAAATGAAAGTGTGACCTTCAGATCTTCACTGATGCTATAAAAGACAAACCTTTGACCATATGTCCAGATAGCATATGTCACAGAGCATGAAAGACTCTTAGCTGATGGCTGTTGTCATCATGAGTTATCATCATGCAGAATAGGATTAACACAAATTGATGAATTTCAGCAGAAACATATAATCAAGTAATATACACACACCCCTAGGAAATGCAACCCCCGCCATCTTTGTGAGAATAAATTGGCTTAGATGTAATCATTTGCTGCTTAATGTATCTCTGTTGAAGCCCTTGAAATACCCTCTGTTAATGCTACGACAGTGTTTGCATCACTGACTCCAACAGCACAAAGGGAGTTTCACATGCCGTGCAACAGAATTATGCAGCCCGTCTCTCTCTCATCAGCACATTTAGAAACAGAAACAGGATCCAAACTAGAGTATGACTGCAGGAACAATTCACACGAGTGGAGAAGCAAATTAGGAATTCACAGCAGGTTGGCTTTTAGAGAGCACTGGCCCTGACAGTGAATGAGTCACCTCTCAGCTGTACAGGTCAAGAAAACAGCCTACTAAGCAAAGGTTGGCGTGGCTATCTATGAGCTTTAATGATTGCAGCTATCAAGTGACATGACAGACGTTAAACATAGCACTGCAGCAGAAGAAAATAAATGCATTTGTTCAATAGAAATGTGAGAGAGAGAAATGATAATATCTGATGCCAGGTTGCCAAAGCTGTAAGATGATACACAAAACTTTGTGCTTCTTATCTTGTTATCTGGTCTTTACTTTTTACAAATTGGAGTACATCAGTGTAATCCCATAATGGAGTGGGCTGGCTACTGTACAGAGGCTTATATTTCTATGATTTCAGTGTTGTCCTCTGTCAGTATCAGTGACCTCCAGCATGAGAAAGCAACACACTGATTTGACAGCCGGCCCATTAGTTCAGAACAGGAATTCCTTACTCAAGGTTTCATAATGCTACACGATTACACTGTGCAGCACATTCAGAGCTGAACAGACAGACGGTGGTCCATGATCTAGCAAGCATACCACCTTGTAAAGTCAGCAGTAAAAAAACACTTATCAAAAGGTGCTTTATAGAAGAATGAAGTGTGACCTCTATGAAGCTGAACTGAAGATGTGCAGCAGTAAAATGCAGTTGAAGCATGACTTTGGCTGCAAACTCCTGATCTCTGTCCAGCTTATTAGCAGCTGATTTTACAGTATGTGATTGTACCACCTGTCTCCCAAAAAGAAACACCTCATCATTCATCTGGAGTGTTGAATTTAGTTTCTCTTTGCATATATGATAGCAAGCATTTTGGATGACAGTGATGCATATATTTAGTCTTTTAGTTTTTCTATTCTATGCTTATAAACAGCTAAATAAACAAGAAAAATTAGCATATTTTACCTTTTTGGAGTTTTCAGCCTGTCTTTTTTTTATTAGACCTGCACAGTCTTTTGTTATCAGTGAGATAGCTGTGTGTTTCATATTTTATTGTTCATTGAAGATGCTTGGTATTGTTTTGTGCAGTGGAAATGCAACAATAACACCACTGAAGTATATAAAACAAAATATTCAAATTATGATAATGTTAACTAAAGGCGTCAAGAACTTGTAGTGTCAAATGTGCACAAAGCATCTTTGGCATTTGTGAGAGACACAACCTTGTGTTTTACAGCTTGCTGCATGTTGCAGATGCATGCTCTACATCGCTGGTGTTGCACTGACTGCAGTGGAATGCAGCAGTAAAATCACTGAAGTACAAGTAACAAAACAGTAAAATATTAGTGTTATGTTAGCTGAAAGGATCCCGCACAAAATGTATCTGAGTCTTATAATTATGCAATGTTGTTTTGGACATATAATGCACATACACATCATTTTTAAACAGTCCTGCAAAGGTAAGTGTTTCATATAACACCAAAGACAAGGGACCTAATAGTGCTGAAAAAGAGGCAGAAAAAAAGAGGAGACAGACAGAAAAAAACATCATCTGATACTGAATACACAGGATGTGATAGACAAAGCACAAATCTGGATTTACTGATTCATACATTTCAAAGCGAAAATCAGAACCCATGTTCAGGGAGGAAATACATATTTTTCAAGATTCCCCAAATGAACCTCTAATCTCCATGTCATTTTCCCCACTAACAGCTGAGAACTCAGACATATCAGGTGACATGAAAAGACCTCGCAGCCACAGCCTGCAGATCATGTGACAAAAGGCGTGCTGTCAGTGCAGGCCACCAACATTTAAATCCTCTCTGGATCAAACTACAGCATCATGTACACTAGGAAAGAAGCAATCACCTAAGTATGTTTATCCCAGGAGGGGAGCACAAATGCTAATAAAGATGGACAATTCCAATCAGTTAATGTGGATGTTTGTATGACAGACAGGTAGCAGGAAACTGGTGAGTTGAATTATTTTGCTTTTGAGCACATGCCCAGAGTGTAGAGTTAAACATGAAGCTGAACTCCTTTGGAAAATAAAGAGTTTTAAAGCAACAGAATCCTGATCAGTCCAATTCTAGCTTCACAGACAGCTGCAGATGGTCATAGCAGGTTAATGATCCATGTTAATTAACTAAGAACCTTGTTTTGTTTATCTAAACACTTCCATATTTTTCAAAATCACAATTACCTTTACAGACTCAGTGACGTCACTTCCCAATCTGTTTGACCTGTGCTGTGAACTTGTGGTTAAATAATTAATGAAGTGACTGTATTTTTTATTCATTTATTTATTTATTTTTTTTTTATCATCCATCAAATAGGTTTTTAAATTAGTTTGGATTCATACAGGGTACTCTGTTCATGGTTTTTTTTTTTTTCCCCAGGAGAGTAACCTCACACAGGATGAGACTAAAGCAATTAGGGGCCTTGGTGGTGTGGGATCAGGTGCTCCCTTTGGACCAGGCCGAGGGGTATTGTGGAGGGCAGGTGATGGTGGTAACAGAGACAGGAGGAAAAAGAGAGAAAAATCACCCAGGGGTAATTTACCGCACTGCGGAAAGAAGCCAGACAATACTATAAATCTCCAACGCTACTTGGTTCAACTGGAAATTAATTTTATCACAACTACAGGTTGACTCATTGATGAAACCAATAAGGAAGAAAATTCAACCTGCTTCTTTTAGTAGAGCAACAGTGCTTGGTAGTGGTGTGTGCAATCCATCAGACAAATGGAGGACTAAAGTGTATGTTTGCCTTCTTGACATCACCAACCACACAAGCATCATTAGACCTCATTCTCCACTTCCCCTTCCTTTGGCTTCACTGCCCTGCTGCTTCTAAGAATAAAACTTTGCTAGATAAACAAAAAAACACCTCTATAACCACGATTCAAAGCTAAAGATTCAGCTAAACCCAATATACCAACTGTACATCCAACCTCTCTTTTTCTATTGTGTCAGCTATGCAAACATGGACTTCCTGTACATTTAAGTAGTAAAACTCTGCCCTCTGCAGGGCTCTGGCTGAACGATATTTATCTGCATCAAGTCAGACTGTGTCAAGCCTTGCAAGGGGGAAAACTGTGGGGAGCATAATTTATGGTGGCGTGAAAAAAAAAAAAAAAAAATGAGGAAGAGTGGTTCTGCGTGATTTCAACCCTGCTGGCTGATGATGCACGCCTGAATTAATGGAGGGAGACACAAAAAGGAGTTGGGGTTGTTCACCCACGGGCCTGCCGTGATGGGATGCTCCTAAGTCTAAACAGCATATGGTGCCTCCCTGGGCATCAACACACATCCTACATGTCCAGCAACACAGCATGAAACACACACGCTACTTACACACAAACACACTACATACACAACAAAAGCAAACTCCAATTTGCACAAAATAAGCACACACTCTCTTCTTTCTTTCTCTCTTCTTTCATTAATTTTCAAACAAATTATATTTTAGAAAATGTAGAAAATAAGGCGTTGCTGTATTTTGTATTAAAATGAAACAAAATTGTCCTGTGTTGTTGAAAAAAGCAGGGTAACTGAAAAATGTAACTAAAAGTACCAGAACAATGACACAATTTCAGCACATATTGCTGAAATTTTGACGCACCAGCGTCTCCCACTTAAATCTAGCTGGAATATCTTATTAAGACAAATTTAGATTAATTTTGTCCAAACACGATTACTTTATGAATGAAAAATTATGCTTCACAAAATTAATTCTGGTAATAATTAATTAGACTCATCTCCCTGAAACAAAGCTTTATTGCATCATCTATAGCTGAGTTACATATATAATGAAATCTTATTTTTGTGCTAATTTCATGTTATATATAGATCCCAGTCGCAGTTGCATGACTGAACAAGTAAATTAACTGAGCATCAAACATCCCTGAAAATTACATTATTGCTTTTGCAAGTGAATTATTCCTATTTATTGGACAACATTGGTCTTTAACTCCTCAAATGATGTTGAAGGATGGGAGTCCATTAAAGAATATTATCTCAGATTATTGTATTTGACAGCAGCTGATAAATAAAAGCAAAGCCAGAGTATATTTGCTGTAAAATCTCATTCCAGCTCCAAAAAATGTCACCTCCAGAAAAACAGTATGTGTTCATTTCATGATAATCAATCAGCAGACAATGTAATCCCTGGAGCGTCCACAACCTTGAGCATTAAGCCCTGTGATTGATTAAGTTGTCTTAAGAAAACCTTTCCAGTGTGTCATTCTTCATGCCTGACTTCTACACCAGGACCACAATCTTGATTCCTACAAATATTACATCATCCCACTGCTTGTCCTTCACCTGACCCCCCCCCCCCCACACACACACACACACACACTCAATTGCTCAAATGGGTGAGGAGAAACATCTGATCATCAAGAGCTCACTCAAAATAAGCCAAAATTTAAACAAGAGGCTGTTACTGTGGTATAAATAGATTTGGATGTACTTTTAGAAAATGGAAAGCATTGCATGAGCTGTTGGTTTAGAGCTACATTTTCACTAATCCTCAGCGGCTGATGGTGCTTACTGTCCAGGTCTCTCCTCCTGTCATAAATCATGAGGGAAAGTCAATAGAGTTGTTGGGATTTATGTGGGTTTGAGTCTCCTCTCTTGAAATGATTTGTTGTAGATGAGGGACGCGAGCACAACCATAAAAACAATTCAGAAGCGCAAGTCATTTTCTTCAAATCTCTGACATCCAAGGACTGCGCCATTTATTATCTATACGCTGCAACCTTTAAAGAATGAATGAGGTGAGTTTTTATCCTGTTAGGATTTTTGGAATTTTGTTGAATAGATGTGAAATAAACTACACAACCACCAACACAATCATATTAGTATG
This sequence comes from Fowleria isostigma, assembly GCA_029814645.1. Classification (NCBI taxonomy): domain Eukaryota; kingdom Metazoa; phylum Chordata; class Actinopteri; order Kurtiformes; family Apogonidae; genus Fowleria; species Fowleria isostigma. The sequence goes on along the minus strand of JAPTGZ010000023.1, from coordinate 18,526,510 downwards.
TTGTTGTTTTTTTCATGGCTGGTGCTGACAGTTGTTTCTATTAACTGAGGAGATCAGTGCAGATATATAGAAATTCAACACATTTGTGGTTAAAAATTAACATAATGTGAAATTTTAGAATACCTTGTTTCCTTCATTGACATTTCAGTGATATTTATGGTCAAGTCCAGGGTTGGGGTAGTTACTCAAAATAAGTAATCAGTTACTAGTTACTTGTTTAGATTGTACCGGGATTACTAGTTGCTGAATTTAAAAAGTAACTTCACTACTGATTACTTTACTTTTCAGTTTTATGATTAATAGATGCTCAAATGTACCATGCATACATAAACACAGGGACTCTGGAGTCATAACTGAATCTTTCAACATAGTGTCTGTTTAGAAAATTGTTTGATATTAAGAACTATATAAGAACAGCAAATAAGATAAATAATAAATGCAATTAATAAAGAAAAAGGTGAACATTAAAAAAACATAGTGTAATTTTAGAGCTTTTTTTTCATTCATTCATTCGTCTTCTGAACCTCTTTATCCTCCAGAGTGTCTTGGGGGTTTTGAATAGCTCAGTGGTGGGTCGTTTTTTTGTTTTTTTGGGGTTTTTTTTTTCAACCCAACCCACATCAGTAGTGGACAGCATCCACAAATCTAATGTTTTCCTTTTGATTTTAAGAGAGGTGAAAATGGGCACGATACAGGTATCCATGTATAATGTACAATACGGACATTAATATACGTTCAGCTTTTTCTCTATAATGTGCGCCTGAGAGGAAAAGTGGCGGGTCGTTTTTTTTTTTTTTTTCCTGACCCACATCACTAGTAGACAGTGTACATAATCCTGGGTTTTCCATTTTGAGTTTTGCAGAGGTGAAAGTGGACAGATGTCCATATGAAAATGGGTGATGATTGATCACAGTTTTTGGACATTAAACTACATTAAGCTTTTTGACATTAAGCGTTTTTAGACTGTCTGTTCATGTCGGAAACACAAAACGTGGCTGAAGTAACGTAGAACCTACAGTCCAGTAATGTAATTTTGTTATCAGAATGTTTGGTGAAGTGCGTTACTTTACTTCGTTACCCATAAAAGTAATGATATTATAGTAATCTGTTACTTTGTAATCTGTTACCCTCAACACTGGTGAAGTTTTACATTGAACTGAAGGAATTATGGAAAACACACTAATTGAGACCGGGTATAAAATGTGGAAATACCACCAAAACACAACCCTGTCATACAAGTGGAGAGAATTTGCTTGAAAAAAAAAAATCTGATATATTACTTTTTTACACCCTTAATCACAAGGAGACAACTTTCAAACCAACAATCGTGCTGGTGACAATGCAGAGAGATGATTCCACATCATACACGTACAGTCGCAGAAAAAAACAGAAAAGCACTCGGAGAGCACAGACCTCAAGCATGATAGTTCCCCCCATATTGTGACTCAGACCAAAGTAATAATTCTATATTTATTTGTATCAGTGCCCTGACTATTTTTTTTGTAGAGTTATATGCAAAAATACCCAAAATGGTCCTATCTCCCAGATAAAAGAAAACTTTAAAAAAATCCCAGAATTTCCTCAAAATCCGTCCAGTTGTTTTTTGTTAAGTTGTTAACAGACAGACAGACAGACAGACAGACAGACAGACAGACAGACAGACAGACAGACACACACACACACA
>JAPTGZ010000023.1:18444084-18455187 GCA_029814645.1 Fowleria isostigma | reverse complement strand
GCAGGGCTGACACAGATACAATATTGCCTATATTCATGGAAATGCCTGAATAAGCTTTAATCTTTAAACAGTACAAAAAGTGTTTAACCTGTAAACACTTTTTTAGCCACAAGAAATATTTAACCTGTAAACGTTTCTTTTGGCAAAAGAAGCATTTATAGGTTAAACACTACTTTTGGCTAAAGCAGTGTTTAACCTGTAAACACTTCTTTAGCCAAAAGAAAGTGGTAAGACAGTTTCACAAAGACACATACACATAAAACAGAATGCAAACAATTTAGAGTCTGCATTCCAGATGACCTGTATGTCTTTGTAATGTGGTTTAAAGAATTAATGGTTTATCTTAGTGTGAGATGAAAGTAAAACCCATTACAGCTATTCTGTGATTCACACAAACTGAGTGAACCCAAAATATGGAATATGCTGTGTACCTTGATAATACCCTGGCAGGTGGCCAGTGGCAGCCCCACTAGACTGGTATCATTGATGGACATAATCTGGTCCCCGACGCTGAGTTTTCCAGAGCGAGCTGCAGGCCCACTATTCAGCATGTTGGCGAGGATGACGGTGGGCAGAATGGAACCCCAGCCGGACTCCACGATGACCACGCCAAGGCTTTCCCCTTTCTGCTTCTCAATGTAGAGCTGGAACACAGGAAAAAGCCTTTTAAGCACCTCTCAAATTTTCCATGTACAGGTTTGTCACAGCTCGTATTCATGGAAATGTCATCATTCACCTGCAGCTAAATAAAAAATGTCACACCTCTTTACAGTTGTCTGAGTTTGAGAAATGGACAAGGTCATCGTGGTACATTTCCTGGGAGTTGATGATATCGCTGTATTGTTTCTGGCTCAGGTCAGTCGGGTTGATGCCATTGGCTCGCAGGAACTCTCTGTAGGCTACACTAAAAGCCTGTCCAATGGACTGTGCAATGAGTTGTGCCTATGGGAAGAGAAGTGTTTGGGGAAATCTCAGTGAAAGGCTATCACAGTATCTCCACATCGAGGAACAACAATCATTTTAAGATCACACCAAATGAAAATGCTCTGTTCAGTTCTATTCAGTTTATTTCAAATATACAACAAAGCAAACAAGAGAATAAAACAGATTTCAGGAACATATGAAAACTTACAACAAGATATGATAGCATTCACCTATTCCAAAAGGAGTGGGTGGAAATGTAAAACTGTAACAATCAGTACTCACATCCTCTGACTCGAAGACATAACAGATCATCCTGTACTGACTCTTTCCTTCACTGGTAGAAACTGGACATTCGGAGAATTCCTCTGATGATGCCTGAGACATGCGCCTCCGTGCCATCAGAACAACAATACTGCCAATGTCAGCTATATAAGAGATGGTACGCAAGGCACTGTCCATCATTGTCTCCTGCGTAAGCAAAAATTATGGCATTAATTCTCTAAATGTCTAGAAATATTGCACAAAAATGAGAACCTGATTCAACAAATATAATTAGACAGACAAACTAACCTGCGTGTCAGCATTCAGCACTTTGACAGCTTTAGTGGAGATAAACAGATCCACCTCTGTCATCATCTGAGAGTCTTCATCTTGGCTCTTTAAAACAACAACATGTCATTTTATTAGAAATTTCATTTGTCTGCACATTCGTGTGATACTTTGAACTCACACTGCAAACCAAAAGCCCATTATCAAAAAGATGTTTCCTGTAAATGCATTCAACAGCTCCACCATGTGGTAAAAAAAGAAAACTATTACCTCCCAAAAAACTGTTTACAAGTAGGTCAGCTGGAAAATTAATGTACATCTGCACACTTACACATACCATTAATCCATTAAAAGCCACAGTAAAAAAGCACTTTGTGAGCAGAAAAAAAAGCTGCCTGTGCTGAACAAATATCTTAAAATGTCCACTATCTTGAACGTGTGAAAGCACCCTGAAGATTAAACCAAAGTCTGATAATCTGATAAACAAGTCAGCTTGAAACGACAAAAGCATTCAGTTAGTGATCAGTGGATGTGTTCTTAGTTCTCCCTAAAGAGCTAAATTACCTTGATACGACTGACAGCTTCCTGGGCCTGGGACATGCGCACAGACTTGGATGGGTTTTTATCTGACAACACCTGAGTGCAGCCAAGGTAGTTAGCAGCAAAGATGATCCCATCAATAAGATCCTCTGGCTCACAGGGACCTGGAACTACCGCAAAATAAAATGACACTGTAATGTGCTCCAGAGAAGGATAACAACTACGAAATATTGGAATATTATAAGATAATTACCATCCTCAAAGCTGGGGAAAGTAGCAGCTTCTTGTGTTTTCTTAGAAATAAACAGATATTGTTATTAATGGCTTATAAGTTTATTGCATTAACATCATATTTATCATCACAGTTTAGTATTTGTGAGTATCGCACCTATGTATGAAACTTACAAAATCACTAATTTATTAAAGACCCCCTTCAGTTATGTGCAAATACTCTGCCTCTGGAATAATTTGTGTTTAATAGGTTTATCTGTTGGGCTCCAGATGTTTCCTTCTTCTCAACAAACTCACTTTCACACTTTAATATAGTACACACTTGTAAAAGTTGCACACTATATCAAAAATGTATGAAATTCTCCAAAATGTTGGGCTCATATGTCTTGCTTCTAGGTCTGGAATGATTTCTGTCATGGAAATTTTGAAAAAAAAGAATTGTACACTGTGAACAATATTGAAAAATTGAGTGGAGGGGGTTTTAATTGTAGATATACTGCAGAATACACTGGTCTACATTAAAATAGTTGTGTATTCAGTCCTTACTTTGGGAGTGCTGTTCTCCTCGGCTGGGGCAACCTCCGGACACTGAGGCCTCCTCGGCTGCTCTGGCGCCTCCTCAGGCATAACGGCTGTGCTTGTCTTTTCACCCTGTTGTACACAAACACCTTATTTAACACGCACATTATCTGGTTCAGAAGTTTCCTGTCCTCCTTGGTTGATAATAATCCCTTGGGGAAGTGTCTGCATAGACTCATCTTGTGGCCGAGGATTTAATTTAAATACAGTTGTATTCAGATTAGAGTGAAGTGGTGGCAGAATTAACAAAACATCAACAAACACTAGAGATTTGATTAAACAAAGCCTGTCCTATTTGTCAAAGTTACCTGCTGGGTTTTCTCTGGCCCTCGCTGCTTCTCCTCCAGCGGTTTCCTCTGTTGTTCCTGTGTGTGAAGAGTAGCCAGGGATGGTTTGATAACCTGGGGTTCACTGTCCCGATTGGGAATGGGAGGGGTCTCTCTACAAGGCTGAACCTTCTGGGGGTCAGCGGATGGCTGAGGGTGGGAATGACGAGGCGGTGGAGGAGGATGCTGCTTACTGGAACTGGATCTAGCTTTAGTCCGCACAGCGGCCCTTTTGCCATCCTTTGACGAGGTTTTTGGACGCTGTTCTGTGGTGTTGGTGGTGCATCCTTTCATCCCAGAGACAATATGCTCAATGTCCTCTCCTGTTCCTCTTCTCCCCTGTCCTTTACTTGGCCTCTCCTTCTCTTTTAAACCCATGTGAGTCGACTCACACTTCTTGCTCGCTCCTGGGTTGTTATGGTTTCTTGTAATTCGTTCATTTTCTCTTTCCCTTTCATCGCCTGCTTTTCTCATTTTTTCATTGTCATTGCCCTGATAAATGTTACTCTGCCTTTGAACACTCTTCTCCTCAAAATCCGTCCCTTCTAAATCCTCTATGAATTTTGCACCATCTAGTACTTCCTCTATCTCATCTCCATCACTGAAAAAATACCGATTCTCTTGGCCCTTTTCCACTTTACTCTCAGCTTCATCTCCTGCAACTGGAGCACAATGTGACCTAAAGCGGTGTCCTGTTTTATGAGGCTTCGTCTCTGGCTGTGAAACCTCAGATGTCTGTGTGCTGTGATGGGGTCTGGGAGTGAACTGGTCCTCAGCACCGCCGCTCTCGTCCACATTGTCACCTACTGCATGTTTCATGTATTCACTCTCCTCAGGACAGTACTGTTTGTAGTACCTCATGTCCACAATGCCCTCTCTGCTCAAATGCAAAACCTCGTCATAGTCCTGCTCCACGTCAGAGCCCACGTTGTCGTACTCAGAGCATGTGTCCTCCATGTCTTCAGGACTAGGGTCACAACTCATGTAATAGTGTTTTGCAGGAACAGGAGGAGTCAGCTGATCATGGTGATCATCCTCTACGGTACAGTGTGGTTCTTCAGACTCCTCCCTCTCTAAACTGTGGTGTTCCTCTTGGCTCTGTTCAGGGATTCCTTTAGTGGTGCATGGTGTAGGACTGGGAGCCAATAGTTTGGAGATGGTTCCTGGCTTCTTCCCATGAGCCATTACTGGCCCTGTAGCCCGCCGCCCTCAGCCCTGTGAACACATAACCAAGACAACTATAAGGACTGCTTTGATGCACTAAAATTAGGTTTGGTTAATTTACACTTCAGTGACTATTTTTACATTTGATATGACATATACCAGATAAACACTGAATACTTTTATCATCACTTACATGTAAGATGTCATAGGCCACACTGAGGACCAAAAAAAATCTGACATTCCAAGAATAACTCTTACATTATTAGAATAATGTTGCTGTTTTAAAATTATTATTATTATTATTACTTTTCTTTCTTTCCTCCTTCCTTTTCTTATGAGGGTGTTTGTTCCTCGCCTTAAAAGAATTAAAATAAAATGGTAACAGTAAAACACGAATAAAAACAACAACAACAACAACAACAAAAACAAATAGCAACCATGCTTGTTAAGTGGTGAAACTGAGGTTGAAGTAAATAAGCTTTGCTTCTTCTCACTCCCTTTCAGGCTTTTTGGGCTTCAGGGATGGTATACTAGTGAGGACTTGTGTTGGAGAATAATGTGTTATGTATACTGTGTACATATAATGTTTTGCAGCCAATGTCTTGATGTATATTACTCCATGAATGGACATATAGGTAATTTCTCTACCTATGTGTATTTTGCAATGTGTATGTTCCTTATGTATATTCTACATGCATAGTTTCTGTGTATTTCTACATGTATACTCTCTCTGTAAAAATGTATATTTTTATATGCACATTCTCCATGTCTATTTTTTTTTTCATGTATACTTTCATATGCACATTCTTTATGTATAGTTCTGGATGTTTAATTCTATATGCAGATTCTTCATGTGTAATTCTTGTTGTGTATACTTTGTGCATATGTATTCTCATTTTTTTTTAGTAATCCTTCCATTATATCTGTGTACACATGTATGAAATGTATATGAGCAGTACTGAATATTGTACTGTACATGGAGTGCATGAGCTCAAAATAAACTAATAAACTAAACTTAACTAAACTAAACTATTTTTTCAGTGTGAAATTTCTAAACTAAAGTAAACAAATAGAACAATCATACAGCATCAAATAATATAACCAAATAGTGCACCTGTTATTTAGTAAGATCTTTTTTTAATGTTGAATACTATGGTGAAAAACAACCTATAGCAGCTGCATTTGTGTCAGCTGGTAATTACATTGACACTGGTAATTACTGTTAAAAATACATTTCTATAGCAATCTTTTTTTCTTTAAGGCAATAACCATAATTTTTTTTTCTTGAAATATTGTGACATAAATGTAACATTATCTGTTTTTTAGTCTCGTACATACTTATAAAACATGGGCATCATACATCAGCTTGTCTATTATATGGTTGTTTATATTAAATATTGTTGCTAAATTTGTATAGTTTAATCTTGTGCCCATTCAAAGATAATTTGGCACAAAAAGGGGTATAAATAACAACAAAAAGAAAAGATTACTGGCCAGAATTTCCCAATGCATCACTAATAACATTACATATTGATAATGAATATTATTAATGAAGGGCTGAAAATGTAATTGTCATTGTGAACAATCCACACTTTATCCAGTTTACTTAACATACAGTGACAGATTCTCTACCCATTCACTCACAATATAATTGATTATCTGGAAACATTCTTGAAATATTACTTCTTGACATAGTACTGTACATTCATTTCTTTTCTCTCCATCTCACACCCTCATGCTCCGCCTTCGTCCTTGGCTCTACAACGACTACTGATGCTGTTTTGTTATCTGTCATCTTGTCTGCTCTAATTAAGTCCTGACGTCCTGCAGAGCAGGATACCACTAAAATAGTTCTAAATGACTCATCCAGTAGCAAACGATATTTGTATTTGTCCCGTATGTATAAACACAACCCTGAAACACTACTACTATAATATTATTCAAGGCGTTAGATTTATAGATTCCGGGCATCTGATACAGAGACAGTTTCTGAAATCATTAATTTGACATCTAAACAAAGTCTGCAAATGAATGTTTAATCTATTTTATTTCATGAAATAATAAATAAACAGATTATTATGAATGCAAATCTACAGTTCTCTGTTATTATCTATTATGGTTTCATTTCTATTACATTTAAGGAAATGACCCCAAAAAAAAAAAAAAAGAAAGAAAGAAAGAAAAATAGCAATCACACATTGTTTACATTTAATATAGGGGTTCAATACAGTATCAGGCTTTCAGGATAAGCTCCCATCAGCTCCAATTCTATTTTGATGCTAATAGGCAAAATACTCTTATTTAATGAGTAATGCCTTTTTTGATGCAATAATGGCTTTATCACGTTATTAAGTACATAATATACTGGATCTGTCACCCTGAGATCAGTGGATCCCAACCCACATTAAATAAAATGTCACTTTTTAACATGAACCTTGTCTAATTGGCTGAACCGGTCAAAACGGTTTGGTTTGGTGTTTTGATTCACGTCTGTGGATGTAATTTAGGTTTAATCCATCAAAAACAACGCATCTATTAAAGCATCCACAATGTTGATTAGCTGATAATGTAAAATACATGAGTTTATTTGGGGAGAATCCACCTAATATCAACATTTGGTTGCAATTGCCATCTGAAATAGACCTCATTATGACCCTGATGGTGCTGACCTGGCTCTCCAGTCAAATCGATATGTTTCCCTGTCTTGTTTCCATCCTCAGTGTTTCACATTTCACTCCTTTTTCCACTCTGGCCTTGCCGTGTTTGTGGTGTTCATATAAAATCTCATTACGCCGAACTTTTGCCGCAGCTGCAGGGGTGGTTGTTGTGGCTGCTCCGGTTTCCACATAAGTGGACGCCGCATTTCCCATCTGCCTAAATATCGATAAGATAATCGAATAAACGTTGTTGGGTTTTTTTTTTTCCTGCGCATCGGGTACGCGGCTCAGTCCACATCCACTGGAATGGTTCTACATCTGAAAGCATCATGTTATTCTGCCTTTGCTTCTGCTGCTGCTGCAATTCACATCGACCTTGATTCGAAGCATCCAGACTGCACCATGCTGACATCCAGCTTATGGGCTGATGTGGAGCTGGAGGAACACATCCTCCAGCTTTGTCTGCATCTCTGCTCTATCTACCCCCGTTAGATGCTTACATGTAAGGAGGATAATCGTAGGGTTCTCTTACCAGCATCAGTCCTGTGTGCGGGCCTCCTCTGTCTGGAAATGCCGTGTGCTGATCAGATCCGATCGCTCTCAGTCCGGAATGGTGATTTTTGAATAAAAGCCGCACAGCAGCCCAGGAATCTGAGTAGAAAATACACCCCCATCATGTGCTCCAGCTCCGTTCCCCTGAGTCCAGCACAGCAGGAACTGGTGACAAAAAAAACACTCCTACATAACTCAAACCTGGATCATCATGCTTTCATTATGTTGATTCAATATAATGATGCAAATATTTAACAGTGAAATTAAGAAAAATGGCTAATTCTTTGATATACAAGCATAGATAGTAATGAACAAACCTAAATATCCACAGATAATTACCGACCACTTAAGGAAAATGTACAAACCTGGCTGCATATTAAATAGTGGATCTATTGAGTTTTTTTTTTTTTGTTTTTTGTTTTTTAATAATCAAAGTTTTTATTAATTTTTGCCAAGAAACATACAACATACATATAATTTTAACAGTAACACTTTGCTCTACACACACCCACCTCTACACAGCCAGGACAATGGAACAGAAAACCAATAAAAGGATTGCATGACAATAATGATAAATAAACAAATAACACACCTTGAAAAAAAAATAGAAATAAGATAAGAATCAGATTTTTTTAAAAAGAAAAAATCAAGTGGGATTTATGCATGAGAATACTTTAACTATGGGACACTAATCATTTGAAATAGTAGATTTATTGTTGCTGCATATATACGCTGTTGCCCATGAAGTAGGAATAAAACATTTTTTGTCTGCTCTCATGAAATGATTGAGACAATGTGATTAATTTCTGATGGATAAAGTGTAACTGGGACTCAGTATGTAATGACTGTACCTGGTCAAAGATGATTATTGATGTGGATAAATTAGGGATAAAAAGAAGAATGTGTCTGAAAACCAAATTATTCAAGTTTTATGGGCAGCAGTGCATGTATAAATTTATCAAATAATTGAAGTGAAGTAGAAATTCAGAAAAATTCCAATATTTGAAAGTATTCATCATGATGTTTTTGAACAGATAGGAATTAAAAGAGGAATGTGACAAACCACATTATTTTAACTTAATGACCAACAGTGCACTAAAACAAATATTTAATGCTTGAAGCAGTGGTTAAAGAAGTATGCAAATGGTTTTAGCTCCACACCTCTGAAAAACATCTTTAATTAAAAGTGTATAAATAATATAATTAAACTGTACTGTGCGCAGTGTTTAGATGTAATTGTTTCTCTCAGGAAGACTGTTTTGTCATCCTGAATGTCCCTCATTATAAAACACAAATATATTATTCTCAGTGTACAATCAGTTTTGTAATGGCAAAAATGTTGACAGATGACAAAATTCAATTACATAATGTCTTTATTTTACAGACATCTATAATTACCAGGACATGTTCAACTCACAGAACTGGTCAATTTCCACAGAACTGCAAATATCATAACAATGAAACTAAAAAAACAAACAAACAAACAAACAAAAAACTTAAAAAAGTGGGAGTGAAAAAAATAGCTTATATATGGTACCATCGCTGGACTTTATATTTGTGCATTGTCTTGGTTGTGTGGCTAAACTGAAGCTGCGGACATACATTCAACTGAAAAACACATATAAAGCAGAGTTTTATGTCAGCACAAACTTGACCTGGAACCAAAGGTCCCTAATTGCTCAGTTGTACAGGAATCCTTCCCTTGGCCTTAGAAACTGGGAGATTTACCCAAATCCCAGAAGAAAACAGACTTTGTGGATTGTATAATTGGGAGGAAGTGGAAACATTTTCTTTTGTATTGTCCTCTATATGATGAAGCAAAAGCCCCTTTGTTTAATGAGATACTTATCCAAAACTCTGATATGTTCTGGAGCACTGATGATGACAAGATGAAATGGTTGTTTAGTTCAAATGTATATAAATTAGCATTATTTGTTTGTAAAGCCTGGAAAGTTCATCAGATGTGTTTGTTTAAATAAGTCAGTACATTGTCTGGTTTATATCTATTGTGCCTACTGTATGGTATTTGGTTTTTGGTTTATATTTTTGGTGTCTTATAAGCCCATGTAAGGGCTGGGCATATTCTTATGAGGACACAATTATAAAAATTTATTCATTCATTTGTCCCTTTGATGTAGCAGAGTATTATGCATGGTGTGTTGCTGACATACCTGAAAGGGAACCCTTGGTTCACATGTTGAGGGTAACATTAAATGAGATCTGTTTTCGGACTAGGTAATGAGAAAAGTGCAGAAATTCTCTGGTGTACCTTTTATCCATGGTCTCCTGCCTGCACCACATGCCCTTCAGTATAACAGAAACTGAAGCAAGCTTGAAGCCTGATTGAAAAATATTTTGATACATTCACTATCCATACATCCATTAGTAATATGATGCAATACACACTGAACTGACATCCAACCATATGTGTGATTGTGTATCAATAACATGTAACATTACAGTACAGCAGAATAAGTAATATTTATGAAATTAAATCTTAAAACTCATCTTCCTTGCTCTGTCCAATCTGACCAAACCCAGAAATATAGAGATAAGATATATATATTGTGTAAAGTCAGACACCCAATTGTAACTGATTGTGAGTCTGTTATTCCATATTCTATCAACCAAGAGAGCAGCATTGAGTACGTTAACTTATTAATATTGTTTGTTAAATTCCATATCCATGAATGCAGAGTATTGACAATGACTCCCACTTTACACAGACTCCTAGCTGAATTTGAACATTACACATGCAGTAAGCTTAGATTCCTCCAAATGTGATAAAACTGTCAAGCTATAAGAACTTTCTACAGAGAGCAAATGTTAAAGAATCCCTTTGTATTTGTTTTTGTTTTTATGTTAAGACTGTTGTAAGTTCATGTGGCCTTGTCAATTGTATGTTTGTTTTTTGATAACTGTAGTCTTCAAAATAAAGTTTCATTAAATAAAATAAATAAATACATTAGCCCTCTCAACTCTGCACAACACTACATGTAGATGTACATGTTAGTGATGGAACATTTACAAGGAAAGAACTAATACCTCAGTGCAGTAAATAGGACACTGCAGCTGAAGCCCTCAGTGTGTTACAAAGTGAATTATTACTGAACAATATGAATATGAGAGCAAATCTGAAAGCTGTGATATGCATGGAAAGGCAATTAAATACAAGTTACTGTTAAGATTTGAGTTTTTAAAGATAGAAGCTCTCAACCAGCAGAAGAACTTTTCAGTGAGAGGCTTCACTGCAGAGCTGCAAATGGTTAATGAGGTACAGCCACAGTGGTCCTGGTAGAGCTCAACTGTCTCCCTTATGCCACTGAAGAAAAAAGAATATAAAGCAAAAACCAGAGAGGGGATTTTTCTGGATTTTCCAATCCAACAATGTAACTCATGTGAATCAACTGTGCCTCTTCTCAATTCTGAAGCTGTAGCTCCTCTAGTCCTTGTCTCACTCACTTCCAAAGGAAAAATTTGGAAAAGTCATATTTGTCTCAAAGGAAACAGGAAACAAAAAGCTTATTATTATTGCTGAATATGCTGCTGCATTTAAAAATAATAATAATAATAATAATAGG
>JAPTGZ010000023.1:18405930-18435400 GCA_029814645.1 Fowleria isostigma | reverse complement strand
AGTATTGATTATTGTACATGTATATGAAATTGCCACTGTACCTGGAGTGCATGAGCTCGAAACGAAATAAATGAAAATGAAATGAAAAAAAAAAAATTTCCCAATGATGTGATCAATAAAATCTTATAATAATAATAATCTTACCTTACCTTACCTTATTATGACTGTTTTGTGACTTTTTTCATCTGTATGTCTTTAAGTCATCTTTGTTTCCATTTACAGACGTGTCCTCTTGATCTTTGCACCGATGGTTTCTATGAGAACAGAAAAGAAGCCATAGATTCTCGGGTACAGCTGCTTAGTGAAGCCTCCGTGGAGACTCTGCATAACATGATGGAGGATGTGTGGAAAGCACACGAGGGCAAAGTGTGTTCATTGATCAACTGGGAGAGATTCTCTTCTCTTCAGCAGGCACAGGTATCTATCTTCATCCTCGTATATAAGTTTTGCACACATTACTTACACTGACCAATATGAATTTGCTTTGATATGTAATGATGAATACTTTACAAGCTTTCTATTGGTCCTTGTCTAATGTCAAATTTGGGTCTTAAAATAATCATACTAATGTTGATATTACTTTTCCTAGGTTTTCAGAATGTTTGGGTTACTTGTGCATTCCAGTGTGTTCTGTAATTTGTGACTTAGATGCGCAGGTAGGGTAAATAATGTATTTTTCTGATTTAAAACAAAAATCTAGAATTTCACATCCTTTTGCCTGATCATTGTTGCCACCATATGTGTGCACAGGATTTATAAAATACTGGAGCAGATGAGACCTACCTACTCAACACCCAAAAAAGGTTAAAAATAAATCTTGTTAAAGTAGTTCACTAGGGAACAGCAGTGATTTTGGTTTAGGTGGTGCCAAAAATTGTTTGGTACTGTGCCTAATACTAATAATAGAGAAAACTCAGAACAATTTAAGTTAATGTTGATATATAATAACATTTCTGGCATTAGATCTGTAACCAGATCAAGTCTTTTAGTGTTTGGTTGAAGGCAGTGAACAAGATGCTGAGGTAAAAAAGTAAAACCCTCTACAACTTCTGAAAGACGGTACTATTAGTCACAATGGAAAGCAGAAAAAACATATGATCACTGTGAAAAGCTGTCAGTGGATGAAGCTGGCTGGAATCAGGAGAATTGTGAAAGTCTGGCTCCAGTGTAAATGACTCAACACTTACAACTAAGCCATATTCATTTCATAAATGTCTTAAATTAACTCGCTGACACCTGCGGCATATTTTTTTGTAGTCTGCATATGTTAACGTTGGTACAATCACAGCATTGACATTAACACATTCATGCACCGATTTTACAGTCTCTTGTGTCTTGCCTGAGAGGATGCTTCTTATCAGGGGTTATAACAAGGATGGCAAAAGACTACCGACACTGTCGTGGAGGTTTGCCAGATCTAGTGGTGTGGAACACCTCAAATAACACTTACAAGGTGAGGCCATAACCTGCCAACCTACTATGTGAATGAAGTGTTTTTGTTGTTTTTCTTGTATGAAATCTCTTTGATACAGCAGTGTGAAATATGGCATCTTGTTGTAGTTGGTGGAGGTAAAAGGACCCAATGACAGACTGTCCCAGAAGCAGCAGATCTGGCTGGATGAGCTGCACAAACTGGGGGCTGATGTGGAGGTGTGTCACGTGGCGGCTACCGGAGCCAAAGGAGCTCGTCTGGAATAAACCCACGCAGAAGAGATGGACTGCAAATTAGATAGTGTGGTCAAAATAATGGAAGCATCATCTGACACACTTAGAATGGTTGTGGTTCAGAAACCTTCTTACTAGTGATGTGAGTCTTTATCTCCAAAGAGGATTCATTTTCTGGGCATCACAAATGTAATCCTGTTTGAGAACAGGTAGTGTTCAGGCAAAAAAAATCTGCCTTCAAGGAATCCACTGCTCCCAGTAGAGAGATGAGGGCATTATGAGACAAAGATCACACATCAGTGGAGGTGCCAGAATCAGAAATAGCTCACTGACAGATAATCAAAGCTGATGCATGACAGGATCCAACAACCATATAAAACTGATGGTGTTTCCCTTTTTTTGGCAACACTATTCTCATGATTTTTGGTTGCCAAGCAACGAAAACACATTTATTTGGCTGAAGATGACAGCTCTACGAGTTTGTTATGCAAGTAATTACTGTGATAATACAATTAAAAATATGCACATGAACCAAATGATAAGAAGATTCAAAAAAGAAAAAACAAAGTAAAAGATGCTGCATCTAATTATTGATGACTGGTTAATTAGTCAATGCTTTTCTTGATTAAGCAACTTGTATATTTCAGCTTCAAATGATTTCTCAAGTGATACATCATTACATAATATTAATCATCTTGTGTTTGCAAAGGGTTAACACTGGCCAGTATGTTTTGACTATTGAAAATTATCAAATCTGTATTTTATGAGCATTCCCCAGTTTAGTTCTGTGTCTACACATGGAGAAAGCAAGGCACTTAATTATTCCATCATTGATTAGCCTGTTGATGCTTTATTTAATTAAAAATGAGTTGTTTTGACTAAAAAAAGTATAAAAGGCTCATCACAATAAAAAGGCAGGTACTCAAAATTATATTACTGCAGGGCTTGTTTGACTCCAAAAAACTTTACAAAAGTAAAATACATTGAATCTGTGACCACAAGGAGAAACAGGTAACCCTCATAATTAAGAAGCTTTAACTTAGCATATTGAGAAATAATTGAGTGGTCAACAGTTGACCTTTTAAAGATCTGCCACTGTATTGTGTCAGTATGTAAAATGTAATGACTACTGTGGTGTTTTGTTCTGAATTGTAAGATATTAAAGACTCTTAACCAGGTGAATGTTCCTCTTTCTTATGCGTCTGTGGTGGTGATAGGTAATGTAGACACTGCATACATCACAGCCAGGCTCAGCAGACTATGGCTGGGTGTGATGTTATGTATGCAGCCCTGGATCATGGGGGAAGGGATGCCAGGGTCTATGCGTCTGACGTCACGACGCAGGAGAGAGAGGAGGCGATGAGAGGAAGCTGCAATAAACACACAGGGCGTCTGCGCCTATCTAAGTAGGACAATAAAGTGAAACGGTATCAATGCTCTAACAATGGATTTGTCAGATATGCTCCTTGTTAAAGTTTTCCTCTTCGTGTACTTACTTAACCACACCCAAGGTGAGTGAGGCATTTTTGGAGAAAACCCTCTAAGTTGTGTTAAATTCTTGAAGCGGCTGAGGAGCTGAAAAGCTGGTAGCCCGTTAGCTAACGTAAAGGATCAGCAAGGCCTGCTTGTTATGAAGAGGACTGCACCCTTTTTGCCGTTTTACTTCTGGCTAACTAATGACACATTACAAATAAGCTGACTTGGATTTGTGCGGATGACTGAAACAAAGCAACATTGTTAAATTATTTGTGCGGGCTGTCACCGTTTTTATTGTCAGCTTGGTGTCGGTTTTGTTGTTATCGTGCGAATAGCGCCGACAGCCATTGTTATGAGAAGATGGAGATGCCGACTCGGTTAACGGACTGTTAGCTTTGTGCTAGCTAACACTTAAGCCGCTAATCTTGCCAGATTTGTCGAAAAATATAAGTATAAAGACTGACACAACGTGTGCACAGTGGCGGCGTTAACAATTAATAAGTTAAAAGTTTTCATGTTTGGTGACATGATTCTATTTCGTGTTATGTCAGAGATCGTTACTGGTTTCCTGGTTTCATATATTTAATGCTATATAGTATTTTACACAATTTACTATTGGCCCGTTATCTGTTCTATTTTCGGAATAGATATTTACAAAACGATTATTCTGCGTTCCTATTTGCAGTTGCGCTACCGTAGCGTGTTAAACTACCATATGGATTAATGTTGTACGATAGTATACACCTGCTACTGTCACTGTTCTAATAAATTAAAAAAAAACAATTAAGAAACTTTATTTTACCGCTTATAATAGTTTTTTTTTTATCCGTGACAATTACTGCATGTGATGATGTCTGAGACAGGTAGACATTGAGAATAACTTAAACTGTCAGATTTATTAGTTTATTTGATAGAAAATCTGAATGTAAGATGGGTTTTTTTTCCCAGCAACACCTCAAATAATTACATATTTTGAACCATGTTGTATTTACATCAGGTTAAATCTAGCCAGTACCTTTTAACCTCAGCCGTTCGTTCTAGAAATATTTGTTTTGGATCTGTACTTTGAAAAATTAAGATATTTCAGAGAGTAGTCACGGCCTTCACTTCTCATAGTCACCTCAATGAAAAATTCAATGGTAACACCTAAATATTTCATAATGCACATGAACGGAGAAGTAGCTGAAGCCTGGTGTACTTACCCATCTTAGTTACACAGTTACATGAAATCCTGTCATTTATGGCTCACTAGACAGGCATAATTACCTGCCAGAGAGTACTAATTAGATACATGTTCTGTATACCAAATATACTCTCTTGTAGCTTATAATTTAGGGGAAAAGGGTACGTATGTGCTTGCAGCTCAGACAAGAATGCTGAGTGAACTTCTCAGCCATTGAAGTTTCTTGAGATGTGTGACTGTCTTTGAGTGTGAAGCAGTTGGTGGAATGGGTGGAGGTGCTCGAGAATCTTTTTCCTTCAAGCCCACCACCCACACTTCTGGTGGCGAAATAATTATGCTGTGACGCTGGGGGCTGTTGTTAAGCACAGCTCCAAATCTGCCATCCATTTTACTTAAATAGGTTTAGCTAAATTTTAAAACGGTTTGCTGTCACTTTCAGTTATTTAACATGCTTCCTGTCAGATGTCTTTTTTTGGCACTTAAAACTATCAGTCCTAACAAGTACTTTTACTTGTGCGTTTTACTCCTAAATGATAAACATAGACTCAAAGTACAGTATCAGTTGCTCAAAAGGTATTGTTAAAATTTCACTGCTTGATGGACGTGGTGTACTGTATCTATGTGCCTATGTTGAATGTGAATCATCGGTATCCCATAACAACAACAAACAAACAAGATTTTGACTAAACACAGGGGGTTTAAAAGTCTTACCTATCAAAAACTGTAAATCCCATCCTCATACTAACAACATTCCCACAGAGATAACAACAATGCCTGTGTTTAAAAGTTTAAATGAAGTCTCTAGGTGAAAGTATGGCGAAGCAGTAGTGGTCAGAAAAAAAAGTCAACTTTTTTTTGTTGTTCCCATTGTAAGTGAATGGGATTTTGTGGGATTTATTTTGCGTTCTTGTGCAAAAACTGTACAGGATATCATTATGATGTGTGAGATACATAATCTTTGAACCAAGCCTGACAGTTTTTGTATTGACAGTATAATTTTAGGATCAATTGCTTTGGAATGGTAGCCACTTGAAAATAGCCCCCATTCATTTTGGATTGACAGATTCAGCTTGTTTTTCGCTACTTGTAAGAAATCTGTGCATCGGATTGTTACATTGAGTCATAGCACACATCTCCAGAGCAAGCCGCACATTTTTCCCGTAATATGTTTGGATCTATTTTCAATGCCCTCGGAGGAGATGCACAGCAAAAATGTCTGAAAGATGAATAATTTGTGTGTGTTTGTCTATTGTGTGGATAGATTTTTATCAGAGCTTTTTAATGAAGGTGTTTAATCAATATTTTCCATAATTAACACCTAGGCTCCTGCATGTGTATATTGCTTTTGGCCATACTGATATGTACACACACACCACACATACAGATTTGATTAATATACAATGCTCGTGCTCACTCTCATGGGATCACTGCTGACATGTATTTTCACTCAGGGCCAGGATGGGGCCTCCCACTTTTGGGGCCCACCTGCCATGTTTGGCCCACGCTCTCTTTGTTTTAGTCCTTCGTGGCATTTGAGGTCCTGTCAAATCGGAAATGTAAAGGCTACAAATAGTAAATTCGGTGTGGCTTAAAAAAAAAAATGCAAATCTGTGTTTTTTGTACAGCACAGTGATGTTAATGTTCTTTATTGGGTTATTTTGTCAAGTAACACCTTGAGCTGAAAGCTTTCTCTGTTTAGAAGGTGTTTTTTTTTTTTAATTTTTATGCTTCCAAGAATGAAGCAGGTAGATGTTTTATGTTATGGGCAGCCATCTCTGTGGATTACTAAAAATATTTCAGAATAAATTAAGGGGAGATTTTTACTTTTATTTTCTATTCAGATTTAGTTAACTGCATATAGATTCTCAGTATTTAATGTACTGTCACATAACATCAGCTATTACTTCTAGCCAAGAACCTCCCCTCTAGATTAATGTGTGGCCAATCACAGGAAATAATTTGGACACTGGTATGTTGGGAAATGAATATCATAAGTATGTTTGTGGTAATGATGGTAATTTTACTCTTTTTGCCCCTTACAGGACACTATAGGAATCCTCTGAACAAGTACATCCGTCACTATGAAGGCCTGTCCTATGACACAGAGCTTATTCACAGCAACCATCAGAGGGCCAAGAGGGCACTCTCTCATGAAGACAAGTTTCTTCATTTAGAATTTCACTCCCATGGAAGGTTTGTCAGGTTTTTGTTCTATCTTTGTTTGCCTCCCCATATGTGTTTTCACCATTTTCTTTATATTTATCTGGTAAGCTGTTGGCTTGTATTGTTTTTAAGGGCAAAGATCATTTGTAGCTGAGATTTGCAGCATGTGACTGAGTGACTTTGATTAAGTTTATAAATTATAGTCTTAGTTCGGAGTGTCACAGTTGGTTCAGTGAAATGTGAAATGATATCCCTGGCTTTTTCTGTATGGTATCTATGGTTTCAGTGTGTTTACATAGATATGCTAAAGTTAAGGGAAACTGAGTGTGTTTGAATTGTAGTTGTGTAGATGAAAATAGACCCTTCTCGTGCTTCTTTATCCAATATTTTGAGGTAGTGCTGTGGTAGAAAGTGTGTACACTCTCCATGACAAAGTCAAGACCATCTGGCTGAGCGCTTGGCAGAAGCTGTTTATCGTTCTTACAGTATAGCAGGGCCTGCTTTTTCCAAACAATGCTTCTTAATAGAAAAGAGAATAATGAAGAGCTGCACAAACAAGCAGAAGGGAAAAGTCTGTTCAGAAATGTATCTGCTTCTTTTTTTGACTTTCTGACAAAGCTACAGACATAATCCCCTTTTTGTGTGAAATTTCCAGTATGATCTCCTAACATGTCCGCAAATAGCGTTTTCTTGTTCCTTTCATTTTACATGAGTCATAATTACATGTCTAAGACCAGATTTATATGCCATGATGTGATCATACTTTGCACATCTCCAGTTTACAAAGTGGCTTGTATTCTTGCTGTTAATTAAGCTGTTGTGCGCTGATCTGAGGAACAGCAACTTACACACAATATGAGCATACAATAAGAGTACTGTGTAGGTGTTACATGAGACTGAAGGTTTTACTGTAACATCTTTGCTTTCCTGCCATATGTTCAATCAACAAAAAACAGCATTGTTTTCTAGATGTCCTAATTTCCTGCTCCCTCTCTTGCAAGATAAAGACTGCAGTTCTCCTTCTGCAACAGAAAACAGCTCAGATGTTTTTCTTCTCCCAACCCTGCCCTTTCTTTCACCTTTTTTCCTCTTTCATTTGCATTTTCCTTTTCCTCAAAGGCTGGGTGAATATTGCTTACTTCCCAAAGTGAGGCCAAATTCAGTTCCACACCCAGGTCCATAAGAACACAGTCACATAAATTATATCAGACAGTTTTGGAGCATCACTGAAGGAACCCTTTTGGAGTAGAGATAACACCATGCTGCGTTATAACATGTATCGTCACATTCAGTCAAGTTGTTTTGCCTACAGTGTCATTTCTTTCCTTCTTCCAGGCATTTTAATTTACGTATGAAGAGAGATACCACCTTATTTGCTCAAGATTTGAAGCTGGATTTTTCAGGCGAAGAGACTCCATATGATACCTCCCATATCTACACTGGAGAAATCTATGGTGAGCCTGTTCTTCTCATTTAAATGAAAGCTATAATTATAATTATGTGCAAAACATTTCTCAAACCTTGTTTAACATCAAGGTTCAGTGTAACATTTAGTGTAATCTTGCTGTTGTGTTGGGATCCCTCCACTTTCCCATCCAGTGTTGATTAAAATGCGAAAGGCCAAGGTTTGTTCATTCTTTTTTTTTTTTTTTTTTGTGAAGGCCATGTTAACTTGGGTCTAAAGTAGTTGATTAAGATAATATCCTAACAATGAATACCATATGCTATAAAACGGAAACAATGTTGGGCTGAAAAATGAAAAATTGTGCTTTGCAGCCTGCTTTTTATGCATTCTGTATTCCAGTGAAAATAAATGAGTTTTCACCAGATGACTTGAATAACTCCATCAGTCATTAAGATGGAGGGGCATATTCTGAAAATGTGTGTGAGCAAACCAAATTTTCTTGAATTTAAATGTTTGTTGCCATAGTTCTGGCAATCACAATGAAATGAACAATAAAAAAAAAATTAAAAAAAAAACTTTACTGGAATAAATTAAATTTTTTCAGGCATTTTTGTGAAATGATTGTGTTGTGCACCCACAGTTCTGGGCCACTGTAGAAAGGTGACAGAATACTGTATTGTATTAAATTTTAATTTAATTTAATATTATATTGTAGGCATCCCCACCCCCCAAGTTTTAGCAATGAGTTATAACCATTAATTTAGGGTGAGTCAACCTTCCCAGGGTTCTTGCAGGGTCTTAAGAAGTCTTAAAAGTCTTGAATTTACAAATGTGCAATTAATACCTTTTTAAAAGTCTGAAAAAGGTATTAAATTTGATATGGTAGGTCTTAATTGATTTTGCCATAAACTTGTTGGCTGTGTTGTGTTTAAATGTGTCTGGTAAAGCTGCGAAGAAAGTAATGTTCAGCTACTCAGTCCCACCTATTCCAACCAGACAGTTTATATTGAAATTAGGAACCAATTATCACTAACTTTGCAGCCCCCAGTGAGAAATGACTCACAGTGTTGGAATAAATACATTTTCCTAAATTCTATGAGTCACAAATTTTTGCCAGTATGGTCGTGAAATAAGCTGCGAAATGGGCATTCAGTTTTGTTCTAAGTAGTCTTAAAAAGGTCTAGATAGACCGAGCAAACCTCGATTAAAAACAGCTGACAAGACATGTAGCAGTAACATCAGTGACCCTTTTGAGGAAGGCTACAGGTACTGTCTGACAAAAAAGAAACATAATGTATATAGTTTTAGAAGACAGAATTAACCCAATTGAACAGCCTTAAAAAGTCTTAAATTTAACTTGCAGAACCCTGTAGTCACCCTGCCTCCCCGTCAGAGCATTCTGTCATTGTCTTCTATTTACCTGTAACCCAGAGGCAGATATGCTAAAGAAACTGGATGGACTTTGGATTGTGGAATTTAGATTTACTGTTGTGTTTACGACATTGCAACTACCTGAAGGCACTGATAAGTGGCTCATGTAGAATAAGTTTAAGTGATTGTTTGTTATTTTTGATTATAATTTATATATTTAGGAATATTGTGCTTCGTTCTTCAGTTGGATGCCCCTAAATATTACACATTGAACTGTTAAAAACCTTCCATCCTAAAGTCACTAATACTCTAATCTGCTTATCCAGGTGAAAAAGGTACCCTCACCCATGGCTCCATTGTGGATGGTAAGTTCGAGGGCTTCATTCAGAGCTATCATGGCACCTACTACGTGGAGCCCGCTGACAGATACATGGAGGGCAAGAATGTGCCTTTCCACTCCGTCATCTACCACGAAGACGACATAAGTGAGTGCCCAAGAACTTGTGCAACACAAATATCTTGACAGTCCATTTCATAGTAATCATAGCATACATGTAATAAGATGCACGTATATGTAAATGTGTGATTGGGAAAGTGCAAGGTTAGGCCAGCTGAGCTGATGGAGGCAAGCTGGTGTGATTCCCCCCCAGGGAGCAGAGATACCCGGGGTGCTCATTAGCTGAGTAACACGATCTTTCTCTCGGGCTACTGACTCATTTAAGCAGTCTGTACAACAGTGCTACTGATAGTAACCACCAAGCACACTTCACTACACTGGCACCCCCTAATTTCAAATCATCTGTGTACATATAGTATGTGGCTAAGGGGCAAATTAAATAGAAATGTGAGTGGAATCCCTAATGCGAGCAACAGTGAAGTAACAGCTCACACAGCAAAGCTAGGCTCAAGTGGCGTGTAAGTACATCCATTAGCTGATCATGAATAGAGCTGGAAATAGAGTGACTCAGGGGGTTAAGCAGCTAACATTGTCTCCCATAATCCTAACAGTGTTGTGTCTGTCTCTCACTCAGACTACCCGCACAAGTACGGCCCAGAGGGAGGCTGTGCTGATAGCTCGGTGTTTGAAAGGATGAAGAAGTATCAGGCCTCTGCTGTAGGAGAGCCACCCAAGGTGAACTTCACCACACACAATACCACTTCACAGTGTCTTAAAACTGAAGACACTTTGGAAAAGACATCACATTCCCTTTAGAGCAAGAGTTAAACAAGCCAACGATTGTCCATTTTAAAGACTCTGTGTGCAATTTCTGTTTGGTGGTGAGAATGGCCAACCTCAGCCTAATTAATGCAAGTATCATTAATTAGTAGCTCATCTCAGTCAGGAAGGAACCTTAATATATGCTGCAATTGTTGCTTGAATCTTTTCCTCAAAAATATTTACTGCTCGTTATGACATGAAATGGCCACTATTTTTCTTTATCAAAAGTGTACAGTTATCCTGCCTGCTTTGGGGAGTGTTTATTGGGAATTGGGACTGAAGATTTGATATGTTATTTGTAGTAAAGTATAAATTTCACACTCTGTATAAAAAATAAAACTTGTAGTTTGGTTGATTGTCTGTTTAATTGAAATGCAGTTCAAAATCTTTAACATAATTCATAACATTGAAACTAAAATATACTTTAACCTTCAGAGATCCAGCTATGAATTTTGTCTACTTTTGGAGAAAAGAGTTTTATAGGTTTATTTAACAAAAAAAAAACCTGTCAGCTACAAACCGTATTCATGAAATTATTTTTTAACGTATTTGAAACATTCTTACATTATGCTATTTTCACCCAAGACAATTTCTTTATTAAAAAAGAAAAAAAAGACACACAAATTTCTACAGCTGTGCTCACATACAAATAAACAGATAAACACATAAACCTAAAGTGTAAGCACATAAACCTAAAGTGTGTGCCAAACTGAAAAGGAAAGTTTTTAGCTTGGCATTTATAAGAAGACAGAGTTGGAGTAAGTCTGAGATCAGCAGGCAAACTGTTCTATTCTTCAAGATGCTAAGAGCCATCTCAGCAGACTTTGAAAAAAAGCTCTTGGCGCATGGAGGAGGTTTCCCCCCCTGCTGCGATGGTAAACTGACAGCATGTCTGTGATGCACTGTGGAGCCAGACCAGCAAGTGCTTTGTAAACCAAGAGGAGAATTTTGAATTGTAAACTGAAAACAACAGATCACCACTGAAGGTTTCTGAGCACTGGAGTTATGTGGCCTGTGTTGTTTTTCTCTTTCCATGCGGCTGAGTTCAGGATAAGATGTTGTCCTGGGATTGTTTTGTATGGAGGACCCATAAACAGGGGACTGCATTAGGCAAAACTCATGACAAATGCATCATGAGTTTCTGAGTCAGTCTGGGAAAGAGAGCTGAATTCAGAGATGTTTATGTTGCACCAACCGGCCATTTTATGTAGGAAAATTGATGTCTTTTCATGGAGTAGCTTTTACTGATTTCATAGGTTTCTGTGAAATGGTGATGCTTCCAGTAGGTTAACGCTATATTCATAAAATACCAATACATTTCTATATTTGCCCCTACTGTGTTTTTATTATTTATTTATCCTTGTACATTGCATTTTCCACAGTGGAGTTGTCATTCATGAACATACCGCAGCTAAGAAACGCCAGCCTAAAAATACCAGCCATCACTTATTCAGCCAGTTTGTTTGAAAATGCATATATATGTTTTATTTAACCATCTCTTTCCTGCCCTCTGTCTCCTTTTCTGCTCACACCAGGAGCTCCACACTGAGGCTGACTCGAATGACGCAGTGCTGCTGAGGAAGAAGAGAATGGCTCAGGCAGAGAAAAACACCTGCCAGCTCTTCATTCAGACTGACCACCTCTTCTACAAGTACTACAAAACCAGAGAGGCTGTCATTGCTCAGGTACTACACATTCACAACCACCGTCACCGTCGATGCAAACAGACCTTTACATAAGAGACAAGGTTAATGGGTACCTAAAGAATAACACCTCATTTTCAAGCAGAAAATGAGTCATAACGATGTTAAGGGTGAGACAGATGCATTCCTGTTAACAGGAACACTGTTCTTTGTTCATGAGAAACTGAGAAATAAAAAACAAGTTTCTATTTATGTTCTGTAACCATCTAAATGATGTGTCCACATTAAAGTTATATTAATTCTCCTCAGTATTTAGTAGTAATTAGTAGACTTGCATATTCAGGCTTTTCTATACAGGTATAACACTGGTTGAGCCATTTACAGTTTTTTGCACCTATATTATAGTTGGTCCTGAGTGTTTTTACACAGCAAATAAGAAAAATAAACTACTGAGATTACTGTAGTACTTTAAAGAACAGAGAAAACACCACACTGGCCTGAGAGGACTGATCTGGAAATAACTGTGGGGGCCATTATTTTCTAAATTGGAATTTTCTGTTGACATCATCAAGGACAAACACAATAATATTTTTAAAAGTAGTAAAACAGTTGTAGACAGAATATCTTAAATGACTAGTTGTTTAAGTACTTCAGTGACTAGATTTTCTATTGCTCTTATTCCCTTCAATGTATGAATGCACCCTTTAACCAGAATTTTAATGCTGTGGTTACACAGCATGGAAATACTGTGGCTAGTATGAATGAGATCTGACAGTAGGATGAGATTTTATTCAATAGGCTCTTTCTGTGTTGACATTTGCAGTTAAATGTGTCTGTTTGTATCTTTCTCTTAGATCTCCAGTCACGTCAAGGCCATCGACGCCATCTATCAGGGAACAGACTTCATGGGCATTCGCAACATCAGCTTCATGGTGAAAAGGATCAGGGTGAGTCATACAGTGATGTTTTTACATATCAGCTGTGGTCACTCTGTTCCTGCTGAACACATTCTTATTCTGCTGTGTAGATCAACACCACCAATGATGAGAAAGACAGATCCAACCCATTCCGTTTTGCTAATATCGGAGTGGAGAAGTTTCTGGAGCTGAACTCAGAGCAGAACCATGACGACTACTGCTTGGCTTACGTTTTCACCGACAGAGACTTTGATGATGGAGTGTTGGGGTTGGCCTGGGTGGGAGCCCCTTCAGGTATGAAGGCACACTGACAACAGGCACACAAAACAGCACGTGTTAGTCCTATTTTTAAGGCTATTGATGCATTTAATCCTTGCAAACTGATGCAAGCAGTTGAAATCTTTGTACATGTACAAACCAATGCTGTACAAGAAATACTGTGCTGTGTTAAAGGCACGTTATTTTTCTTGGTCTTGATTTATTTAGAATTTTATACGTTAGAAAAATGGAGTTTGCTTCAAGTCTGAGCGCTGAAGTGATGCAGCTGTAATTTGCCATAGATGATTACCAAAGGCTTTCATTATGCCTCCAGTCAGAAATTGGCTGCAGTTTATTATCCATGTGCCACACTGACTACGCTTTATTGACCGGCTACATTGCACTGTCAAAACCCCATATTAATTTTGGGAGGTTGTGTGTCTTCTCCACGTGATGGCAGAGAAATTAAATTTTAACATGCACTGAAAATACGATTAAAAAAAATTGGCCTCATGTTCTGTAAGAAAATCTTGTCATTAACTTGTGCATTAATTTAACACTTTGGGTTAATCACAGTCTGCCTCTTGATAGTCTTGATGGAAGAAGGTTGTTCAAACATGTTTTTTTTTCTTTCCAGGGAGCTCTGGTGGAATTTGCGAGAAAAGCAAGCTGTATTCAGATGGCAAGAAGAAGTCTCTCAACACAGGAATAATAACTGTACAGAACTATGCCTCCCACGTACCTCCAAAAGTCTCTCATATCACTTTTGCACATGAAGTAGGACACAACTTTGGCTCCCCGGTGAGTCACACATTTATACACGGCGAGAATGAATTTATTAGCCTCGTGCAAGTTGTCCTTTCTTCTTTTAACCTGTGATTTTCTCCTTTCTCTTTTCTCTCAGCATGACTCTGGATCTGAGTGCACGCCAGGAGAATCCAAGAGCCAAGACAAGAAGGAGAAGGGCAATTATATCATGTATGCAAGAGCTACATCGGGCGACAAACTCAATAATAATAAGTTCTCCATCTGTAGTGTGCGTAACATCAGCCAGGTGCTGGAGAAGAAAAGAAGCAACTGCTTTGTTGGTAAGTTTTCTTATTTCTGTTGGTTTCTCCTAATTGGCTCATTTTGAAAGAAAGATTGAAGCTGAAATAACGCATTGACATTACTTTAATGTTTCAATTTGTTTTGATTTTGACTGATGTCTTTAGATGTTTTTAAGTTTACTACTGATATTTTTGTTGGTGTTTAAATCCATTTTGTGAGAAATCAAAGAAGGGCTAAGTGAGATGGCAAAAAATATGACTCCAAATATTGTCTACCCTTTTGATTAGTATTAGTACCAGTATGATCATGATGTGTAATTTGACAATGAGCTCAGTTCCGGGTAATACCTGTAAAAAGACGGTTCATTATCTACACTGTAGAATATCAACATGTAATGGCAGATGTAGGCCTATATTTTTAAGTAAAGGAAACTAATAATATAAACTTATCTGTTGGACCCATAGCATATATTTCCGATTTTTCAAGATGTACTTGAATGCACCATGAAGACTTGGTAGCCACATCTTTTCCTGCACAAAACAATGTAGATTTTGTAGTTTAGTTCTGGGATCATTTTATTTCCCAGCCCTAAGTCCTCTTATAAATCAAAATGCTCTAGTTTTTGGGCATCTGACACCATGTTTATTTTGAGTGCTTTACTTCCTCAAACAGAGTCTGGGCAGCCCATCTGTGGGAATGGTCTGGTGGAGCCTGGAGAGGAGTGCGACTGTGGTTACAGCGACCAGTGCAAGGATCAGTGCTGCTACGACGCCAACCAGCCCGACAACAAGAAGTGCAAATTAAAGCCCAATAAAGTCTGCAGGTAGAAGTGGATTTTGAATTATTCCTCCGATTGTGTTTTTCTGACATGTTTAATGTTTCATGGGAGGAATATGCCATAAATCTTGACCTTCTCATTTTTTTCCTCACTAGTCCCAGTCAGGGTCCGTGTTGCACCGCCGAGTGCTCATACAAGAGTCGTATCGACAAGTGCAGAGAGGAGTCGGAGTGTGCTCACCAGGGCATGTGTAATGGAGGCAGCGCTCAGTGCCCCACATCTGAGCCCAAAGCCAACTTCACAGCCTGCCACGGAGAGACTCAAGTCTGCCTCAACGGGGTGAGTGGCTCAAGACTTCCCACCTGGGGGAGCTGGTTGTTATAGCAACTTTATAATCATAACAGTCAGTGTCTGATCTTGCCTGTCCTTATCCACCTCCACCTCGGCAGGGCTGCTCTGGGTCCATCTGTGAAAAGTATGGACTCGAGGCGTGTACCTGCGCCAGCCAAGATGGCAAGGATGAGACCGAGCTGTGCCACGTGTGCTGCATGGACAAGAGTGAGTCATTACCTCTTTGTATACCTTCATATTCTGTTCTCGTGTTGACAAGAGTCTCTGCGGATCCTTAAAAATATGAAATGTCCAAAATGTATCAATAATAAATAAAAATCAGTCAGATATATATGCAAGGTTGTCTTTGCCACAAGCTTTTACGTCTCACAAGCATCTCCTGCATGAAAAGTCCACTTCACACCCTTCACTAAATCTCATTCTGTATTTTTACTTAAAATTTGCACTCAGTAGTTGTCGTCAGTCTAATAACCACATTCTTACATATAACCTACATCTGCACTGCACCACTTTGTTTGAAGCGTTAATTGTTTTTATCATCTCTAATACTTGTGTTTTTTGTAGATTTTATTGTAAATGAGGCCTTCACGTCAGTATTTATGTCTAAACCTTTTAAATTTGGCTAAAAAACAATCCTGCAAAGGTCTTAAACTACATTAAATATAAGTGTGTGGTACCAGTAGACTCCCTGGTTGACTGACTGATTCATCTCTGCAGTGAATCCCAACACATGCAGCAGCACAGGGTCCGAGCGATTGGCTCGTTTCTTCAACAAGAAGGTGACCACCCTTCCAGCCGGCTCACCCTGCAATGACTTTAAGGGCTACTGTGATGTGTTCATGAAGTGCCGTCTGGTGGACGCAGATGGACCTCTTGCCAGGCTGAAGAAGGCTATCTTCAACCCAGAGCTCTATGAAAACATAGCCGAGTGGATTGTGGTATGTATCGACCCCTGAAGTTCAAATAATATGTACCAGTTAAAGTACAGTATGTGTTAATGTTGGGTTTATGTCTGTTCCTCTGTCTAGGCCCACTGGTGGGCAGTGCTACTGATGGGTATTGCTCTCATCATGCTCATGGCTGGTTTCATCAAGATCTGCAGTGTTCACACACCAAGCAGTAACCCCAAACTCCCCCCACCTAAACCACTTCCAGGTGAGGCTAAATATTTACTAAATCATATCACTCAACCACTGTCGTCTTACAGCTAAGGAATTCCTTTACAGGTGTATCTTTAGTTTTACACACTTATCAAAATCATCTTGAATTTTTTCATAAACATATTTCTTATTTGCAGTTATGATTAGATTTACAAGCATTCAGCAGTCTGAACTTCAAGGCTGAAAACATTTAGAAACACGGTGGGAAATGTTGCTATGTAGATGGGAAAATTAAGTTTGTGGTATGTGACGGATTATGACTGTTTATGTCTTTTGGATGTGATGCAATTTTGAAAAATGGCAGATTTGACCAAAAATAGTGTGGCTTCTAACCTTAATAACAAGACTTTGCACATGTTCACACAAATATAAACAGTTACTGTACTGATGAACAATAACACCAGAGCCATCTATAGTGTTTTTTCAGGCTTCTGATTGGCTAAGATGAACATGTGTATGTGTGGACAAGGCCCCAGGTTCATAGTATAAATGAAAAGAAACTGAACGTAGTGTTTTGTATAGTTGACAATGGAAATGCTGAGTCCATTTTTGACTGTGACTCTGTGTACAGGCTGTACACAGACTAACTATCCAGCTGGAAATCCTCTAAATCAGTGGTTCTTAACCTGGGGTGCGGGATCCCCTCAGGGGGGCGCCAGAGATCCCTGGGGGGGGCATGAGGCTTCGTCTGCACTGAGTGGGAATGTGGACACTCCCCCAGGAGGGGGTGAGCACAGGAGGGAAAAAAATTGATGAAAAAATCACAGACTCGCTGGCCATTAGTACAAAGGAGATGCAGCAGAGTCCCCCCATGTGGAAGCACAAGTGGTTGGACGATAACAGTGTCTCCCAATGTGGGCAAGACTGTCGCAGATTTGTTGTCAGGTTGGAATACTTTACTATCCCCTGTCTGAAAATCTTTGGCGACAGTAGGGGTGGCAGGAGTTCATGAATGTTAGTGAGGCTTTGCTCAAAAAAGGTTAAGAACCACTGATTTAAATAGGGGTGTGTATTGGCAAGAATCTGGTGATAAAATACAAATCACAACGCTGGGATCACAATGCGATATATCATGATGTATCACAATACTGCTAACAAGGCAATATTTTTTTGCTTGCTTTTTCATTTTTTAAAACGATAATTTCCTGGGAGATTTGAATTCTGCCAGAAATATGCACAGATACTAGACACATTTTTATTTGATCAGAACAGGATTTAATGCTATATCACAAAACTTTCCTCTGTAAAAACTTGAAGTGCAGGATTTGGATAAATAAAGTTTTGACATCTGGCGTTTCTAGTACAAAGAACACACGCAAAAAATAAATAACAGGGCTAGGCAAGTTAACATGTTATTAATGCATTAACACCTTCATTAAATAACACCAACAATTATTTTTTTTATTATAACTGATTTTATTTTGAAAGTCTGTTGCTCTTGCACCATGAGTATATGTGGACAAACCATGGTGTCATTACGTGTTTCAACCAATGACAGTTTTGGGTTGGGCTTAAGACTCCTGTCAGTCACTCACAACTGGAAACAAACTGGCTCTGCCGACGCGAGGCTCAGTCAGCTCTGTCTCAGGCCAGTGCGGAAGATGAACTTGTGTCACTCGGACAGTTTGGTCGTGGAGGCTCTCTGTGGCGGGTCACAGAAGGTGAACGTTCGAGGAATATTAACTTGGATCCACACTCGGCCATAGGCGATTGTATCATCTGTGAATGAGCGTCTTTAATTTCCCCCCATTAAACTCTGTTCAGTGTAGAAACATGGACAACTCTAAGAACAGATTTATCTCTTTACTGATGAAATGTCATATTTATTTTGTTTCTAATGTCAGCGTTGATTCAGTATTGATGTGTTTCATGGTTGTGGTATCAAATTATCAAATTACAGTTCTGACTGTACTTGGGTATCACTAAATGAATCTGAATCAATCACATGGTTTGACTGTTTATATAAACAGGACAGAGATAAAACAAGGACATTAACTATTTATGCTGAGCCCTGATTAGAAAAGTTTCTGCTGGTACATGTTCAGAAAAACATAGACATGCCTACACGTTATCTTGCAGTTAGTTGCTTAGAAGGTTATAATATGATGATGGACTCTGAGGGTGAATAGTTTTTCTGTAACAGCTTTTGGTTTTATATTTGATGCTGTTAAAAAGCATATTTCTTCTTTAAAGTATTTGAAAACCAAATATTATTTCACTTTTATTTATAAGCAGCACTTTGGATAAAAAACATTACTGATATTATTAATACCTTATTAATAATAATTATTATTAAAAATAACTTATTTTATTTAAAGTATTTGCATACCAGATGTTACTGTAGTTTGAAGTTAATATAAAACTTACTTTACATAAAAATGTGAAGAATGCACTTTTACATTAATAAACGCTGTATATAACTTTGCGATTAATCGTGATTAATTGCAGAAAATCCATGCGATTAATTGCAGTTAAAGGATTTCAGTTTCTGCCCAGCACTAATAAATAAACAAAATAAGGTTTTACAGACATTACCGTTTAAGATCCTGCTCAAATGTTCATATTCTATCAGCTGTGAAAAGAATGCATAGTGGACATTGTTATCAATTTCAAAAAACTACATGCATGACCTACAATATCACAATACTACTTTTTTAGTATTCATTCCCTCAATTTCTAGTGTTTCAGCAGATTTCGTGCACGACTAGGGGTGTAAGGAAATATTGTGATATATTGCGGAACCGATATTTTCTTACACCCCTAGTTGTAAATCCTAGTCCTGTGCTTTGGAACACTGATAGGTTTTATCATTATTAAATTCAGTTGTATTTGGAATAAAGGTGTTGAACAGTCCGGCTCATTCATTGGTCTTTCTCATGACAGGCACTTTGAAGCGGAGGCGAGCGCAGCAGCATGCCAGCTCCCAGGTGCAGCACCAGTCTCAGCACCAGCACGGCCACAGCGGTCACGGCGGCCACGGTGGACACGGCGGCCACGGCGGCCAACGACAACAGCAGAGGCAGCCTCAGCGACAGGCGCAGCCACAGAGGCACCACCGTCAGCCCAGAGAGAACTATCAAATGGGCCAGATGAGACGCTGAGACCCCGCACCCCTGCCTCCCACCCCCCCAATGCCTTGGCTCCTCCTTGTGCCTACAGTGGGAAACAAAAGCGTCACTCCATCCAAAGAAAAGCCTGACATGGTTGTTAGTCATCATCATATCCTTCATCAACAGACAAAACAGACACATGAAAAAGAGAAAACACTATCTAGCAACTCGATTGGCTCTTTGTGGAGTGGACTCGATCATCAGCCATTTCCAATGCAGTGTGATCTAGCATCTTTTTCCACCTTTTTTTCTTTTCTAAGGAGTGCCAAGGAGTTAAGGAATCATGTGTAGCTTTAGTACATTTTGTGATGTGTTTTTTCGTTTTATTGCAACGTCCTCTTGAGTGACACGCCCGTGGCTGCTGGTGAATTGTTCTGTGCTTTTCTTTTCGCCATTCTAGCCAGGAATGAGAGACACTCAGCGGGGATTTGCGGCACTTTTGTGATTTACACACATTCAAATGGCAAAAGACACAGGCTTTGGTGTCTCGTGCAGACAGTCCTCTGCATGTGATTGTACATATTTAGTGTATTATAAGTGAAAAACTATTTCTTCTACTGTAAATGTGTAATTCTTCACTTTTTTTCTTTTATTTTTCGGTTAGTGCTCTCAGGACTCTTAACACATAAATGAAGGAGTGATGGTTGTGATGAGTTCCTTGGACGTTGCTGTTGAGGATTTGATCGCCGAGTCCCCTTTTGCAGTTGTCCAATCAGGTGGATCTCTTTCACTTTTGCTAGATTGCTAGATTTCAACAAGGTCACCATATCCCACATTTACGGCCTTCTTTGTTCATGGTCCCTTTTTTTTTTTTTTTCTTTGTCTCGCTAACATCATGTTTTGCTCATATTGTGTAACAAGCTAGATGAGGCATTGAACCGTGGGAACAGAAAGGGAAAACTATCACCTAGTTTGGTACACCTTTTTTTGTCTTGATTTTTGTTTTTGATAATGAAGAATGAATAACCACTAACTGAAGCTGTTCGGATATGAAGACGAGGGAACGGGAAGGCTGCTGTGGCTTAGTGTAGAAGTGAGAGGGTGTCATGTTACAGAGTTACTTTACATGAGTGTGGAAATAAATTTAAAAACGACTCCGGTGTGGATGTAAAAAGAAAAAAAAAAAAAGATAAAATCATTCTATTATTCTTCAGATAGTGAATCTAAGAACTTTTCAATGTGGGCATGCAGACACATTTATTAAATGTGACTATTAATTGACCAAGGTCTGTAATATTTGTATGTCACTCAACACTATTTACTTTGACAGCTATTAATGTTGGTCTGGAAGGAGCGGTAGTGGAACGCAGCAGTATTGTCACCGGTTTTCACCAACACATTCCGTAGTGTACACACTAGTTTGACAGGAGAAGAGACGCTGTTTGATTTGTAGAACTCACCTGCAGCTAACTCCTCCGTCACTTTTCTTCATGGACTAAATCCCCTTAAGAGCTCATGAGTGCAGGCTTCAGTGGAAGTTTACATCAGCGTGCCATATGACTTTATCAAGCTGATTTTTTTTTTTTTTTTTTTCTTGTGCACAGGAGGTTTTGGGGCCACTTGAAATGAATGAAAGTCAGAATTTGACAAGAGTGATGTGTTGTGGAAATGTTCAACCTCAGGTGTTTTCTTACCCCTTCGCAGTGCGATGGGGAGGGGTTGGAAAAAGGATAACAAACTAACGCTAACTGAGGAAACCTAGTCATGTGGGAATGAGATTGCAGAAACACTAATGCTTTGTTGCACGCAGACAATAAAGCAGCGGGTTTTGGGACGGTAGTATTTGTGCCCTGACTTTATTTTACTTTGGCATTATGTTTTAAATGCATGCAATACTAATCACAGCTCAACTGAGCGCATTTGTCCTGACAGCGACCACACATGTGCTCTGGAGGGGACGTAACACTAATTCTTTCACAGTTACAGATCAAGTCAGACGAATTTGCGATGAATTGGGCAGGTTGTTCTACTCTACTTCTTATGTCTGTACAAATGGAGCTCTTTTTAAATTTCATCCTCTAGGCCCGATCGCGCCTGTAAAAGCCTAGACAATTTCTGTGTAAACTTGTACAGTACTTCGAAAAATTTGCATTTCATTTGAAAATGAGAAATACATTTTGATACATTTGTTCATTTTTTTGTATTCTAATTCCAGTTGTTCAAAGATGTTCATATGTGACAAACTTTCCTCTCTTCTAAGTTATTTATGTTCCTATATGTGCTAGCTGAACTGGAGTTTGCTTATGATACTTTTCTCCACCATCATCAATGGTAAAAACAATTCAGTGTGATGGAGTTAATGTTACATTCTCATTTTTGTCTTCGTTATCCTGTGGCATGGTTTGGGTAGAAGAGCAGAAGAATAATGCCTGTAAATTTACTTTCTTTTTAATTTCGTAGTCTTGGTAAAGTTTTTAGATAAACGTGCACTGAAATGTCCAAATTGAGTTGAAATGTTGTAGGTGATGTAGGCCGAAAGAACACAAGATTAAAAAGTAATACTACTGTCTGATTTTAATGTTCACTGTGTTTTATACAGTATCGGAAATTTTTGTTCACTTTGAACATTTTTACTAAAAAAAAATTTCAAATTGTATTGTGCAAAGAGATGTAATTTTTGGAGTACTTGAAATGCATTAATTAAAAGACTCGTTCAAAATAAAATAGACCCCTGTTTACTGTCTGTAATGTGTGTTTTCCTTGTTTTTTTCCGGTTTTTCAGTTTTTTTCTGAGGTCAGTCGAGGCTTTATTCGGCATTGACATCTGTTTTATAGTTTTATTCTCATTGATGCTTGAAGTCAGTCTTTGACAAAAACCTGCTTCAGTGAATATTGAATATTGACTGAGACTGGAGTTGGTTTGTGTTAACAACTAATGAGAAACGGTCCAAACAGCCCTTCTGTTAAAATGTGCTAGTTTTACACAGAATTTTCCATGTATATAATGCATTATTTTTCATGTGTGACTGTAGAGTTTAAAGTCGCCTTGTATATGGTCCATTTCTTCCTTTTTTTTTCTCTAGTCTGTCTCGGTGAAATGTCACTTTCTCCATACTGTGTATTTCGTTGCTAATTGCGGTCCAGTCACCCTTTGATGGAGGAGTCACTTCCTGGGGATGGCTTTTGTTGAATTTTCCCAAGAAATAATACAATAAAGGAACAATCTACTCTCACTCTAAATGTGTTCCTTATTTCCATAGCAACGTCTCACCAGAATGGTTCGATCAAAGGAAAGCCCAGAATATATGGAAATAGTCAACCATAGATTTGCCACAACTCCTCCAGCAAAGATCCTGTCCCTGCATTTTAACTTCACAGTAACAGAATATTTTTTTTTGTGCTTTTCCAGCTGAACTGGTAGAATCTGGAGTTTATTCCAGTTATTTCCAGACTTTGTCTCCCATTTCTGCTTCATGTCGACTGTTGAGCATTTTCTTTATAAAATATATATACATGAAACAAGATGTTTGCTCTAGCCTTGAGCGTCAGTTAATATTCACTGTTTTTAGTGTGGTATCATTCGTATCATTTTTTTCTGACCTGAATGTTGACTGACAGGTACCAGGCCTTTATCATGAACTGCAGTAGGTAGTAATACTTCTGTGTATCTGAATTGTGAACCATCTGTTTCAGTTTTTTAATGTCCTCATGTGTTTCATACGGTCTGTCTTTGTTCATATTTCATGATTGTCCAGTTGTGTGTTTCCTGGTGCCTATAGTTGCATAATATTGACTGCACTGGTGCTTTGAACTGTAAACTGCGTTTTTGTGGGTTTTTTTTAATTATCTTTATTACACTGGTCTACAGCTGGTTTTTTTTTTGTTGTTTAATTGTGTGTCTCAGAAATTAACTGTTAAATATTACATACTTTAATAAGATGAATTAGAAAACAAATGACAAAAGTTTTTAATGCATATGATAATGCGTTATGCATGTTAAATTTTGGCTTATTATAAAGCTGCCACTAGAAAGAACCATTAAAGTGAATGTTGTAATGTTCACACAGTCTTTTGAAGTACATCTGGTAGCTCTGAGACAAATAGTCTTTTGAATAAAACTCATTTTTTCATTAAATTAATCAGAATTTTTCATTTTAACCTGAGACTGTATCTTGGAAACTACAGCCAATGAGCATGTATGACTTAATTTTTCTTTATTAGTGACTCAAACGTGAAGTTTCACTACTGACATTACAGTCATTGTTTTCGTTTTATTTGGTCTTGATGTTGTAATCAGACACATTCTGAATAATTTAAGTCTTATTTTAAAGAATCAGTTTCTGTTTTTGTAGAATTCCCTCTGTTTTCCCAAGAGAATGTGTCTATGTAAAGGTGCAGACAGAGATGGATATTTTTAACTAAAAGGCACCGATATTGTGTCAGACTTGCCTGAGTTGAACTGCCAAATCCTATTAGTGCAAGAGTTTTTCTTTCAAGTTTTCCCTCAAGTGCAAAATGAAAAATGATTAAAGCAAAGTCAGACAATGCAAAGAAGAAGAAGAGATCTGTTGAATGAAAATGCAGTTCATTAAAAATTCAGATTGAGCTTTGTTTTGCTAAATGCAGTTGAAGTTCATCCACAGTAGAGGGAGCAGCTGCTGCTGGAACAAGACAAAACGACCCACCACCATCATCATCATCATCATCATTATCATCATCATCATCCTGAAAGGACCTCTCACCTCTGCTGTTTCCACCAATACAACCTCAGCAATCACTATACACTGGAAATCAAACACCAATTATTATCTGCTCTGTTTGTTTTGAGTTAAAATGGCAAAAATCACTTAAAGCCCAGATGTCTGTGGTTCTTTTCTGCCATGTTTTTGTAAGAAACTATCACTCATTGCACGTCCTTATTGATTACTTTTATGATGTAACCACTATAGGAACGTTTAAGTCGGATCCTGGACACACTGCACATGCGATGAAATGTGCATGGCCTGACATTGATTTTCCATGTGGATTCTCGGCTGCAGTGACCGACTGTGACATGAACAAGAACAGTCACCCACAACAAGAGTTCAATACTTTGTGGGTAGTGCAACAGCCAGTTGTGTTTAGATGTGTGTTTATCTTTTTGCCATGTCAGATTCCATTTTCCTCCCTCATGCTGATGGCACGCTGAAACGGTCCACAGGAAGGAGGCTGAGGCGAGGAGCTGACGTCAGGGGCCCATAAGATGCACCTTTTGTCTGGACTCACAGTGACAAAGCATGATTGTAAAACCAGCACCGGCCTCCTGAGTGTCACCCAGACCCAACGGAGTGGCAGTCAACCCTCTCCCCATTGAGCAGCTGATCCAGGAGACTGAGAAACAAAGAATGGAAATACACTGGGGCCACAGAAATCACTCCCACTTCATTGTTTAGTGTCAGATAATGGTCACTGGGAGGCCCATTCAGTGTGTGATTAGCTGATGAATGGAACTACAAGTCAAAGTTCTGCATTAAAAACTTTACTTGAATAAGCATGTGGAATTATTATCAGCAAAGTATGAAAACTAAATGTGCAGTTTTTAACTATTAAATACGTGAATATGTATCTTAAGCTGAAAAAGTTGATCTCGTTTTAACTTCCTATTGGGTTTAACCTCTTGAGACATAGGAAAGTGAAAATGTTCACTTTTTTTTGCATTAAATAATCATTTTGGTGTGAAAACAGCATGATGCCAGATTTCAGATGAATTATTGATTTATTTTTTTATGAAATGTTCTTTGCAGTGAAAATATCACTTGTTTTTTATTTTGTTTTGTTTTGTTTTTTTTAATAAATCTAGATTTAAATAAAACTCTTGTCCACTACAGAGAACACATGCATGACTGGGTTTTATTCATAGTAGAGATTCCCAGAGTTTTTCAGCTTGAGACCCAAAAGTAAAATCTGACGTCTTCCTTGTGACATGATCTTCAAAAACCTTCTATTCACCAAAACACTGTCTCTGTAAGTCACTTTTTATTCCTTTTTTTTAAAGCAGTGCACAGTTTTCATCTTTCATCATGGCCTCTTGTTACATAATTTTTTGTCTTTTTGCAATTTTACGTAGGTTTTGCGTTAAGTCTTTTATAAATGATGCCTCCTCTGCATTTCACGTTGCTTTGCTGAAGTCGACATGTAGAAACTGAAGTTTTGTGTTGATGACTGCAGAGTTGGACGTCCTCTCCATCACATCTTAAATATTCTCCATGGGGTTCAGGTCTGGACTCCGTTGTGGCAAATCCATATGTGAAAATGATGTCTCATTTTCTTCAAACCACTCTGTCACAGTTTGATCCTGATGAACTCTATTATTGTTGTCTTGAAATGTGTCTGTGTCATCGACAAAGAAAAGTCCACAAGTTTAGACCTGGTCAGTCTGTACATTCAGATTCAGCTGAACTTATAACATCACTGAACCCAGACCCACACTTCAGATCATATTGGCCAATACAAACTTTTGCTTGTTTACCCGTTACTTTTCTAAAAGATAATCCATTTGTTATGTTACTCATTACTTTTACGTTATCTTTATGTTGCTCAACTTTGGGTGGAACCACATGTCTGTTCCTAAATGTGTAGGGATACATTAAAGTTCTACTCTGAAGGACATAACAAGTGTTTCGTTTGTGCTCTTTGTTATAAAAAAAATGCCACGGAGTATTTGACAAGAAAACATTGGACAATTACAGGCCTCAACACCACCACTAAGCCCTACCAAACAATATGAAATAATACAGCCTCCATACAAGTAAACACAAAATACATGAGGGCTTATTATTTCTTGTCCAACTCTTGTTTAGTTACCTGGTGAAATGAGGTAAAATGATAGCTCATGATTATTGCGCTAGCACAGCTGTTTCACAGCATGTTTGCACAAAAAAAATTGTATGTCATACTTGTCAAATCTGTCCCCAAGAAAAGTAACACTGTGCCAAATTGTAAAAGGAACCTCGTTGTGTAACCAAATTTGTAGTCATAACACGTTACGCAACTTTTAATCCAAAATAGTACTTATGTTACTGTAACACATTGTAAGTCGTTACACACAACATTGTGTGTATGTGGCCCCTGAAATATGTATTCATTCATTCATTTTCTGAACCCGGGTGATCCTCACTAGGGTCACGGGGTCACATGGAGACTATCGCAGCTACTTAAGGGCGAAGGCGGGGTACACCCTGAACATTTTACGAGTTCATCACAGGGCTGACATATAGAGAGAGACAACCACTGTCACATTCACACCTATGGATCATTTAGATTAACCACTTAACCTATGTCATGTCACCATGTCTTTGGATGGTGGGAGGAAACCAGAGTACCCGGAGAAAACCCACACAAACACGGGGAGAACATGCAAAGTCCACACAGAAAAGTCCCACCAGTCATGGTGATGGAATCAAACCCAGGACCTTCTTGCTGTGAGGAATGAGTGCTAATCACTGCACCACCATGCCGCCCACCCCTGAATCATAATTCCATTTATTATACATTTGTGGAAATGCTATCCTGTGGGAATCATGAGTCTAAAAAAGCAGTGTTTCAGCTCATAAAACCCATAATGCAACACTTTGCCACCACTGTGACATGTGTATGTGAAAGCCCACCAGCACTGATGTGAAATAATGACTGAAAACTGAAAATAGTACCTGCCATTATTTTAACCATCTCATTACTCTAAAAGCGATCTCATTATTCTGATCTTTTTTGTTAAACCAGTGGCAGAAAAAGACTTTCATGCACTCGCAGACATGTAGTTTTCACTGGATAAAAAGGATTTAAAGGCTCTAATCTGAAAACAGAGGAACGGCGCTCTTTGATCCAGTAGTAAAAGATGAGCAGCTGCTTTACAGAAGCATTCCTCATATTGAACTCATTTACAGATCTTTTTAAAATGTCACTTCTCAGAAAACTAGATTTGTTTGTTGTTTATATATGACAAGTTGTGCATCTTCAAGCACATGACAGCACACATGGATCACTATTGAGCGACCGGTGTGTCTGTACAAAACCCTCTCCCTCTGGTCACCATATGCACAGCACACTAACGTGACCAGTGATCTGTACTCCCACTATTGCACTTCAGCTCCTCGTGCATATTTGAACATTTTCAGCCTCTCTCCTGGTTGGCAAGAATATTTAAGTGCTGATCTGTATTTAACTCTAGTTTTCATTTATTTCTGAAGGTATCTTTGACAGTTTTTTTTTTTTTTTTTTCAACTGGCTGCCACATGTGATTACTGACCTGCAGCTGTGAGGAGTCTTCATGGTTCCCTGAAGGTTTCACTTATTAATTTGAGGCCTATTTCTTCAGCTCAGCCACGGTAGTTACCTCCTGAAGTGTATGGTCGAGTTAAAACCTGACTCCCCACTGCAGCTCAGATCATCTTTGATATACATGACATTAAAAGTAGAGATTCATGCTCATAAATGAAATATTCTTTTATTCTACGCTGATACTGTGAGGTATTACTATCCTTGGTACCACTAACATCTAATTCCATCATCCATCACTTGTGTCAGTGCTCATCCAATTATTTTTACAGGCATTCAATCTCAGACTGATACAAACGTCTGCTTTTGATTTTTACAGGAAAGATTTATGCCGTTTGTTACTGTTGTCTCTCGCTTTGTCAAACACACAATTAAAGCCCACACAGTGATAAATGATGATATATAAAGGTAAAGCTATATATACAGTGTTATTACAGTGTTGCATTATATAAAAGTAAAAAATACAGGTTTCAGTGAATAAAACAGATGA
The DNA here is from genome assembly GCA_029814645.1 of Fowleria isostigma. NCBI lineage: Eukaryota > Metazoa > Chordata > Actinopteri > Kurtiformes > Apogonidae > Fowleria > Fowleria isostigma. The sequence continues at coordinate 18,406,908 of JAPTGZ010000023.1, read as the reverse complement.
TATAGGCTTAGTAATGACAATGGAATAGAATTTAAGAACCATCCAGAACAAGACACTTTTATTCTGTTTTTCAATATATTTAACCTGTCTTTAAATTATATTTGACCTTAAGATTTCAACATCTGTGCCTATATGTATACAGTGTATCTATGTCTTTTTGAATCACTTTGACTTTTTTAATTCAATGAAAATAAAATTAAATAAACTTGAAACTTGAAACTTAAGAAATCAATATTTGTATAAACTTTAATGTAGAGTTAAAGTGATAAATAATGAACAAAACAGAGGACCTTTTTTGCAAAAGAAGAGAATAATAATTACAAATTAGAACCACAGCACATTATTCGTGACTATAAATAATAATCACCTAAACTAAAGAAAGTATAATCCTAACAACAGAAAAGCATGCATGTAAAACTATGATTCAGTAACACTTTACAATAGGAATGCATTAATTACATTACTTAATGCAGTAATAAGCATCATTAACAGTTAATTGTCCAGCACAGACTAGTATTAATAGCGTATTTAAACTATTAAATAATGTATAAATGAATACCACAGTTAATATGAACATCACAAATAACTGATTCCTAAATACATTAGTTTATTTCTGTTGTTGCATTAACTAATTTTAATAAAGGTATATCCTCATGGGACCCAGAAATACATTTTGCATCCATAGATATACTTTAAAAAAAAAAAAATGCTGTCCACTGCAAAGTATATTCTGTGAAAAAAAAATCACAAAAGCTGTTCCATCATGCTGTTTCCAATCAAGATTATTTAATGTAAAAAAAAACAAAAAGTCAGCACAGTCACTTCATAAATGATAACTGGATGCTACTAATTACTATTGCCTAATGTTTATTTCTGTATTAACTAATAGTAATTAATATTATAAAGTGTTACTGTAATGCTCATCCCAACTGTTTTCATTTGAGCAAATCCAAAAGGAAGGGTGTTTTTGTCTCTAAT
>JAPTGZ010000023.1:18355827-18368109 GCA_029814645.1 Fowleria isostigma | reverse complement strand
TTACACAGTTTCCCACACTGTCAGAATTATTTTGTTTTCAGACACATTCGTCTTTTGATTCCTGTTCATACACATCAGTAATCACCTTTGACCTGGTGTAATTATTGCAAACTGAGTCCCAGTTACATTTTATCCATCAAGAATAAATCACATTGTCCCAAACCCTTTCATGAGAACAGGTAAATTCATTGCTCTACATACTAGTAAATGAGTACACCCCAACAGCTTTGCCACAAACCTTTAGTTTTCTTTGAGAATCGACATTTTCTACAGGACACTATACAACATCATGTTCTTAGTTAATGATATCTTCTATAAAACTCAGTTTTATAGTACAGTCAGTTTCCAAATTCCACAGTTTCCACATTTTTTGAAACTGTCCATATGTTCATTGAGATATTGGTTAAAAATGTACCTTTAAAAAGGGAGTGTACTCATTTATGCTGAGCACTGTACATTTTATTCCAACTTTATGGGCGACAGTGAGCTTTCTATATAGTACACACATGAGCTTTAATACTTAATCTGCTTTTGAATTTCCCCTAGAGGATGAATAAAGTTATTTGAATTGAATTAAACTGAATTGAATTCAATGTATTTATAATTATTAAGCCACTTTGATGTTCTGTAGATATTTTATGTTACATATAATTGTTATAAACTTTTTTCCTCTTTAATGTGTATCTAAAACACTTGCAGAATCCTTTTTACTAAATTAAAAATGAGTTTTAACTTAATTTTAGTAAACATGGACATTTATAATAATAATAATAGTTTTAAATATTTTACCTCTAGATTTCTGACAATAAATAATTAGTTGATGCCATCAGCAAACTGTTTTTTACAACGCTCACTTTGGAATAAAGAACAAATTGGAAAAATTGTATTTTACATTAAATTATAATAATAACAATGTATTAAATTTCTATAGTGCTTTTCACAGCACCCAAAGCACTTTACATTACTGATCCATTATTCATTCACTCTCACATTTACTGTGATAACTTCTGACAACAACTGAAATGAATGTTTTCATCATAATATCTCTAATCGTAAATATAGTAGACAATACAGTAATACTGGGACACATACAAGTGCAATGTCCCCATAATATTTTTAGCCATTTAGTGAATAAAAATGTGATTGTGCTACAAGTGTGAAATGCATCATGATTTAGGCATAATAATAACTGAATGAAATCTTGAGTCCAGTGTGTATTCACACCTCTACCTGTACTGTAATGCTTTGTTTTTGTCATGTATATGAGTTGTGTAACACAGACACTGGTGTTGAAAATATGCAGATGATGTAAACTTGTTGATTTTGAAAGTGCTTTATGAACAAAAGGGACTTAAGGTTTATCCGACAGCTCAAATTAAATGACAGAAATATAGTCATATATGGTAGTATGGAATAAATTAAACACATACAATGAAACTCATCACGTATTATACAAGGAATAACAAAGATATGAGTATTATTCTTTTTGATTTCTATTTGTTTTAAAAATAACAATAATGAGAAAACCCCATTTATTTAGTCTTATTTTTCCTCCTTCTCCCTGACATACTATTATAATTCTATTTCTTAGATGTATGATCCTCCCTCTCCTCACCTGTGGAGCTCTCTGAGGTGTTGATGGATGGCGTGCGTGCTGCCGTATTGTTGCGGTGAAAGGAGGACATGGGTGGGAGTCCCCTGTTCATGTCTGCAGCCATCACAGAATGTGGCGAGTAGTCCTGAACAATAAGCAAAACACACAGTTAACCCTACAGGGGTCCACGGTGTTTTGCTGCCAGGGTGCCAGGTCCTGGATGTAAATCTCACCAGGTGACTGTGCGGCTGCAGGCTGCTGTAGGACCCCGGCTGTGTTTGGAGGGATGTGGCTGCTCCCAGTGCACCTTCATAGCCCTGCTGGTTCAGCCCATTTACCGCGTTCCAGATGTCGGGCGAATTGTTCGTCCCCTCTAAAATGGATAACGATATGTTATAGCCTGAACTGGGACAGCATCTCAAGCAGCACATGGAGCATCATAGAGGCCTCTACGGAAACAGACCCAAATATAAACAAAATATAAACCCGATGTTTACAAGAAGCAGAAGGAAAACGACTTCCATTCCTTATTCTGGTTTTCCACATTTGCAGCTGACATTTTAATCAATGCTGATGAAAAACACTCCTGTTCCTGTTTAATAATGTGAATACATGATCTGAATTTACCTGATCTTTCATAATTACTTTTTATAAGCTTTGTAAAGATGGGACAATGTGACAAAACCATAAAGCACAAATAATATTTTGTTTTTATTCCATGCCTTAAATTGAAAATAGTTTTTCCCCTATACTTTCACCTTCCTAGAGGTGAAGATTTGAAAAAAAAGTCTGTTTTTTTTTTTTTTTTTTTCAGATCTTTCAGGAAACACTAAAATGTAACCAGAAATTTAATATTTAATGATTTAGGAAAAAGGTCCTTTTTGTCCAAAAAATTACTGGCAATTATTGATTAATAATTTTAGGAAGGTGATGATATGCTTTTGCTTGCTTGTTATTAATCATCTGTTTCAAATGCTTTTCCTTTTTATTATTGTGCTTTTCCCTTTTTACTCAATAAGGCACTTTGTGTTTCTCTTATGTATAGTTTTGTTTTTTGGATATTAACTCCTTCTTATGCTATGAAGTCAATGTTGTTTGGATGGAAGCACTGTTGTCTTCATTAAGGGTGGATAAGTATGGTTCTATTAGAGCTTGTGCCAATTATTACTATTAATAATTAAAGATTTGTGGAAAAAAGTCTATTGTCAAGTTTAGAGTAACTTTGTTGTAACACCTTGATACAACTGTAACTGTAATAGAACCTACAATTTTCAACAATATTTATTTCAAGGTCTCACCATCAAGGATTTTATAAAAGTGTTAACAAATAAATAAATGTTCTTTTCTTGTTTTAATGGTATTATTTATTATTAAATTGTGTCTACAGGCAGAAAAAAGACAGCTACATCAGGACTGAGTAGCACACTATTAAATTAATTCATTTAATCAGACACTGGACAACAAGATAAAGATTTTAGAAATACTAAATACCTGATCAGAAAATTGTCCACATCAATAGCTGGTCGACTCCTAATTTGATGAATTAACTGAACAGAGCAGACCTGGTTAATTTCACCGCTGTCCATGTAAAAGCACTGTCTAATAACCATGTAAAGCAACACACAGCATCAATGAGTTAACCCATAAAGCCCCAGTGTTACTTTTGCGGCAGTTCTAAAATGCATTTTTCTCTCTGTTTAACCTTTATTAAGTGATTTACCACCATTTATTATGATGTCATTGTCTGTATTTTATATTTTTCATTGTAAATCTTGTATTATTCTATATTTCATTCCCTACATTTAATATACAGTCACAGAAAAAAAAAATTAGACCACCCTTGTTTTCTTCAGTTTCTTGTCCATTTTAATGCTTGGTACAAATAAAGTCACATTTGTTGGAACAAATATAATTATAAAAACAAAAATAGCGCATAACAATTTAATTTAAGAGCTGATATCTGACTATTTAACATGATTTTCTTGATAACAACCAAAATCACCTAAGTTCTTACACCAATAGCTATGGCATTGTGCTTCCAAAAACAGTGCTTTTAGACATTCCATGTTTTCTTTTCTGTCTGTTTTAGTCACATGATACACGCAGTCTTTAGTACTTGATTGCATAACCATTGTTTTTGATGATTTTACATGGTCTCATAATTTGTTGCACATGTAGATGTTCATGAAAACTCAAATAACAAAGGTTATTATATCAAAACAGAGAAAACTGAAGGAAAAAAGTCACATTTTCAGTAAAGAGATCAGAAACTGAACAAATAAGTGTGTGTCCCCCCCCCACTATCAATGATCCAACTCCATGGGTTTTACTGGTGAATCAATGTTGTAAAAGATGACTGTGTTTCCATGGCAACTACCGAACCTCTGAACGGTTACTTTAATTTAAAATTCCTATCTCTAAATTTAGTATTTCAAGGATTCAATTGTTCTGGAATGAATGAATGAAATACATGTCATATGAAAGACTGAAAGAAAAGTAAATACATAGGAAAAGGAACAAACTAAAGGTCAGGTTTTTGTTGCTTTTTTTGACCATGAAAAGATGACAAACTGTATTTTACACCAATTATTTACATGTATTGATAGGATTAGTCGATCAAGAGGTATTAAACACTTTAGATCAGTAAATATTTTTGGTCACCAATAGATGTTTGGGTCTTTATGGGTTAAAGTTATCAGATGAAATTTGACCTTGTTTGCTGTTCTTGAAAACCTGCATGTGTCCCATACTATAATGATGACAATGAGAAAAGTATTGCAGCCGCAGTAACTGTCATTCTGTGATTGATAATCATTTCATATAGCCTGAGCTCACCAAAGAACGTACTGGCGAACACATTGCTGGGGGCTTTGGTAGATGGATGTGAAGATGAGTTCTGGTTGATGTCGTCATTGGTGAGAGACTGCCCGTAAACCTAAAAACAAGACTCTTGTTAAAGATTTTGTTGGGAAATATCTCTGAACCTTTAAACAGCACATGCGGTCATGATTTTCCATGTCTTCATCACTCAAAACAAATTCATGAATACTGTGAGTGTGAGCTGAAGCAACAGTATTATGAAAACAAAGCAGAGAGCTGATGCACACTTAGAGCTATTGCGATAATCCATAAGCTGCAGATCCATGCACCTCCTCATCCGGATTTAGGAACTATTCACCATGAGAAATCCCTGCCCTAATCATGATCAGGTTCGGCTGGCTTCAGAAGACACAATTCCCTCTGAAATAAAATTGAATTACAGGCCCACTCATGCTTTATCCGACTATAGAAGTCTCACCCTGATGATTCCTCTGCGGGTCACAGTTTGTGGCATGAATGTTGTTCTGTAACAGATCTAAGAATGAAACCTGGAGCTGATGTATTTTTTTTTCCTTTAAAATGTTGAAGTGTGGGGCGACAAACTGCACATATGCACACAAAACACACTAACACATGCTCACTCACTCAAACACACCAAGAGGTCTGGGCTGCACCTGCACCTCCCTCGACTGCTTTGATGTGCCCCAGGAAATGAAAATAAACCTCCCTGCGCAGCATCAATGGGGTGTCAGTTACCCGGACGACAAGTTCTGTAAAGCAGGCTATTAAAGACTCTCTTGAGTACGCTCGTGCAAGCACACTCACAGGCTTAGTACACGCACACACACACACACACACACACACACACACACACACACACACACACACACACACTAACACACAGCCGTGACCCTGGCTGGCATGAGTCCCATGGTGATTGTGGGCTAGGCCAAACAGAGGAGCCCCTGCCGACACTGGGCCCGTCTGAGCCGCCATGGGCAGCATATGGCGGAGGATAAAGCCAATTGTCCTCCTTACCATCAGCATAGCAGGCGACCCGTTAATAATGGTCACACCCCCGCCCCAGCACGCCCTCTCTGGCCCCCACTGGAGAGGAGCCGTCACCATGGCATCCTCTTTTAACATAGCATTGATTTAGGAACCATCAATCATGGCATCACAAATGATAAGGGACTTTTTTCTTTTTTTGTTTTTTTTTAGCAATAAAGGCCACAACTAAGGGAGAAAGATAAACTATCAAACCTATCCTTAGTGTTTGCTTGGCAGAATCTTGTATTTGTTGCATTATATTAGAACCATTTTTAAAGGTTATGTTAATCTTTAAGCACACTTGTTTAGAAAACAACAATGCTCATACACTACATAAAATTATCATGCTAGATGAGTGAAATATCAACTTGCTATTCAGGGCCTATGCTGTGTTCCACCATGGCCAACTGCAGCCACATGCAACCAATTTTCTGCCTCTGTGATCCACGATGTCTGGATATGGTTAGTCTCACAGAGATCAAAGCTGCCTTTGATAATGGCTGCAGTGGTGGAGGGACTGCTCCAACATAGCAGGGTTAAATCAAATAGAAATAGCAGCAATCTGCTTCATGTCAAGATGCTTTCTGCTGCTAGGCTTGACTACATGGTGCTCAGCTAACAGGAAGCATGAGTCTCACCGGTGCATTTTAACAGGAGTTTGTCAACACCAAACCACAAGTGAGTGAGAGGTGATGGTGTTGGCCACTCAGGTCATAACATTATTGTAGGTGTTATGCATGGTCAGTTTTGTGATTTGTGCATTTTTATGCTAACAACCAAGGGATTTGAATTATACCATTTTGCAGCACAGTTCATATGCAGAATCAGAAAGAAAAAGTTCCCAAAAAACAGTTTGAGATCATTTTTGTTATTTTAATCTCACTTCTTAAATTAACAACTCTCCCAGTATATATTCAACTTTATGGCAAAAATCAAAATATAGCCACTATACATGCAAAACACAACCCAGTGTATCTCATTCACAGACACCCATCAGTCAGATTAAACTATTGTGTAGCCCAACAAATCTTCTGTTCTGAATTAAAAAAACAAATAAATAAATCTCTCCATCTTCTCTCTTGAGATCCAAATTAATGAGATGTTAAGTCTGAACGCTGGTAACTTTTAACCAGATTGTATATGCAAATGAACCTCTCACAGAAGCAAATATTTGAATCACATCTGTTAGAGGACATGCTGTTCACCCTCTGTGAACAGATTAACTAGAAAAAAAAAACTACTAATGTATTATAACACCCACTAACCAACAGATGATCTGACAGGTCAACAGTGCAACACAAATTAAGTTATATCACCCTCAAACACACTGACATTGACGCATTTACACATTTCCTTTGGTTAAATAAAACTCAAGAAATGTACTTACTGGTTTCATGTTGTAGCAATACATCAATGAGTTGTTGCCTGTGCCAGAGACAGGATGAGCTCGGTACATAACTCTGTCTGGTTCAGTGCAAGACTCCAGGCTCACAATACAGTCCACAGTCAGATCCTCTCTCTGTGTCTCTACTCATGTGTGTATAGTCCACATGCACTCCTTCCCCTAACCTACCCCTGCTGGTCATGCAGCTACCCACAGACAACTTATGCAAATCAGGGCTGGACCATTCCACACAGCAGAGAGGGGTGGCCACGGGTTGATACTATTACTGTAGAACATCCCTGGTCCTGCTTAAAAAGGACATCTTTTATTAAGGAGAACATCCCTGCCTTACAACTCAGAAAATCACATCACAGCAAATGTTTTTTATTTATTATTTTTTTATGATCCTCTTTGTCAAACTGAAAAAGATCCAATGTGATTGAAATATAACCAGGGAATTCCCCACCCACACATGACTGAACACCCTCACCTTGACCTCAGCTTTTTCAATGTTTAACTTTTGTCACTGACCGGGGATTCTATTTTCTCTTACTGTAAGTACATAAACAGTACATAAACAGGTCCAGAAATTCTTCTTCAGAACCAGAGGGCACGGTTGACATCATGAAGATAATCTCCTGTAGGACAGGTACATTAGAGGTTTCCAGTAAACAGAGGATACCGCACCCTGTCTGACCTACATTTACAAATAGAACCAAAGTCTTAGGTTGTAGGCACGTGTGGCGTGGTCATCTCCTCCAGTGGCTGGGTTAAAGGTTATTTATACATTAACCTGTCTGGGTGAACCACTAATGTATACAGCCAGACTTCCTCTTTGAAGTAAAATCCACTGTCTGGTGTCCTGAGCTCAAATCCACGCTGACCTACACTGCACCGCGAATGAAAACAAACAGTCGCAGTTATGATTGATGACTGACTTGATGGATGACATTGTTTTTCATTAATACTCATTAGGAAGTCAACTGCCTGAACTTGTCACAATCAAGAAATATATTTTACAAATCACAAACTTAAAAGCAGAGCTGATCTATTTTATGCCCCAACTTTGTAAATATTGAATAAGACTCAGGAGAGACACAGCGCTCTTCATGATGTGATGCACAGACCTGCAGTAAGACATGCTGTCCCTGCTCGGCTTTTTGTCCTGGAGAGACCTCACAAGAATCCAATCAAACAATTCCCACTGAGACAGCAGTAAAGTCTTCATTAACACAATGTGTAGTGTGTGTGCCAGTGTTTACATTCAAGCCACAGGGCACTACATGGAATCAGACTTAATTTGCATAAAGTGAGGTTCTATTTACTGTTTCTGAAACATCCATGTAATAAGTAATAAAAATATGTGATGCGTAAAAAAAACAAAAGCAAGTATTTGGAATATTTTTGCCAGTTGTTTTATTTATTATAAGAAGTGAGAGTGTGACAAACAATTCCTGAATAATATGACAAATGTAGAGATATGATGTAAACATCCGTGAACCTGAAATGTTTGCAGCTCTCCAACTGTCTGAAGGTCAGGTGTGCGGTCAGTGCAGCTTCCTTGAAAACTAATCCTCATCCAGGTTAGTGTTAACTGGGTTAGGAGGTCAGTCATCAACAATCGACAGTCATTTATGGATTTTATATCTTTGATTTGTTTGTTTGCTGTAAAGAGAGGAAATGGCACAACTGCAGGTGTCTTAAAGAAAAAAAATACAAAATACTTTTTAACTAATAATACAGGAACACTAGTGTTTATGAATGACCTTTCCCTCTGACAGAAATCAGTTTTCCTATCTGAGGTAGTAAGCGTACACACACACATACATCGACAGTAAATGATCCAAGAGCAAATATATACAGTCCCCTAACCCTGAACTTTGCATCAATCTTAGTTAATTGCAGACTTGTCAGGGGTGTGATTATTCAAACAGGTAATGCAAATGTTAATGAGTTCAAATTTGCATATCTTTATTTTCCCATGGTTGAAATGTCATTGGTTATGACGCTGTACAATGAAGAATGTCATTCCTGATGGCCCCCTGATACGTTGTTGGCCATTAAGGGGCCAAAAAAAGAGCAACTGAAGGGTACGGGGGAAAAATAAAGGAGGAGCGATGCCTGAGAAATAAAAAACAATCAAAAAGTAAACAAATAAAAGCATACACGGACATGGAATTAGCACCATTAATGTGGTGCACAAATAGTTTTCAGATATATAAAAGCATTTTAAAAATGGTTAAAAAAATAAATAAATAAATAAAGATTGTGAAAAATACTAGTGGTCAGAAAAGGACACATGCACGTCTCTATAGCGTTAAATCATGAATGTCCTTTAACTGTAAGATATACTGTTGTGCATATTATGCCTGTAAAACACATTTCAAGTGTTGTTGGCATATTGCTCATCGTCATGCGCCTGATTTGACATGGCTTAAATAACTATCTTCCTGCCAGTGATTGGCATTCACACAAGAAGGGGTGAGTGGGACTGGGGAGCAGATGGTGACATTCCACATGACCAAACTGATCAATCAGCATGCTGGGACGCAGGTGCAGCGCAGGCAGGCAGCGCCACACCATCTATTTCACCATCTACGGGGCACAAACACATGGGCACCAATCGTGGCACCCTGAGGGCCTGCATGCTCCTCCGTCCCGCTGTGCCAAGGCTGATGACATCAGAATTTCCCATCCGCTCTGCCATGGGACGCCAAAAAAAGGAAGAAAAAAAAAATCAGTATATAATGTGCTATAACAGCCCGGCCTGGGACAGGTTAGTGTAAGTGACGTCAAAGACAGGGACTCCCATATTTTACCCTGATACTGATGAACCAACAGGAAGGACATTCGGGTCTCACCTGGCTTTGCTTTTTTCAATTTTTTATTTGAAAATATCATTTGAAGGGTAAACTATATCCCATATGTTGGTGCAGAGGTGGCTATTTTATTCCTTTATCTGAGCATTTTTGTGAATTAACACCATCAGAGATGGGGCACCATTAACTAAAAGGCTTGTTTATCATATTGTCACTTTCCTAAAATAATTGACATTGTTCTTTTTTATTTTCAAATTTTCAGGAACCAAAAAACTTAACCAGCATATTTAGGCAATAAAAAATCAGTTTTGGGAAAAAAAAAAAAAAAAAAAATTGGGAAATTATTTTAAGAAGGTGATGCTACAGCCAGACATAATACTAACTACTGCTTTTTGAAGCAGATATCTATATGTATTACATGTTAAATTTGATCATAGACCATTTTAAGATAATGTTTAAATAAGTTTTTGCCAGATCATTCTGTTCTTATTCAAGCAATATATAAATACAAAAGTAAAAGCAGAGGTTTAATGTGTTTTTGAAGAATACATTTTAATACAAAGTTAAACATAAAGTTTAAAGCTAAAAAAAATGTTCCAGGTTTAACAACTGACAGATTAATGAGAAATATAGGCTTGTCACACAAAAACAAAAAGATGAGAAAATTTAATTATATAATATGTTTATGGTAACAGACCTCAGAAAGCCAAACTGAAGACAATTTAAAGGCTCTTACAATGGCATTTTAGACTTGTTGGTACTATTCCTGTGATTTCTTAAAGTACTGGATAATTATATCTTTTTTTTAAAACAGTGACATGTTTTAATTCTCCACAAAGTTTTTGTAAAAGTCTTTTTTACATTTCCTTTAGAGGATGCATTAATGTGAGCCTCCCAGAGGCACACGGCCGGCTGCATGCAGAGGTAAAAGGCTTGGATGTGGTGTTTGATACCTGCTGGCGTGACTGTGTACTGAGGATATCTATGGGATAAGACCTGGACACAACAAGCTGATCTTAAAGTCTGGCCTGAGTGCTTGAAGATGTGGGGGTTGTAAGAGGATTGGAGTGGCCACGGCAGCACGTGAGAGCCAGACTCATCGACCTCTGCACCACAGTGACCTCGCTGTCCCACATTCACAGCACCTTAACACTCAACACACCGGCTCTAGGTCAGCGCCAGTTTAGTGAGTGACCTGCTCAATTTGACGTATACCATGAAACTCCAGCCTCTAAGATCAGTGGAATTATGGGTAATAGACATGCTTAACATTACCCAGAAACAAAATAGTTTAGCCAATGAATGTTAAGGCCGACAAATCTACATTAACAGGAGTTTTAGATGTGTTTTATCATACGGCAATGAAAACAGCATCAAATAAGGAAGGACATTTGTGGAAACCTTTACATCTGAAGGAATGAGCAAGGGCAAAGACTGCTGAGATGAGACCTTCCAAGCCAAATCAGAAGTGACAGGAGATTGACAGTAAAATAAATCAGTCGAGAACAGCCAGCAACCGAAGGTCAAAAATAGAGTGAGAAAACAATGACTAACAAGGAAACAACATTTTCTTGAGATTTAGAGGAAGTGTCACTGTTCCACACCTCCGGTGTTGTTAACAAGTCAGCGAATGACAAGGTTTGATGGATGCGCCTGATACAACATGGAAGAAGAACAGAGGAGCAGATCCACAAGAGCAGTTAAAGCACTTAAGACTGATCCATTAAATATAACAACAGCACAAGATCATTTGGTTCTGGTCACATTCTGATCAGCATTGGGATTTACTTTTTCTCACTCCCTTTTAGGCCACTAGGGGTGTGTAGTAAGAGTCAATTATTATATATGTTTATGTATATTTGTGCACATGTATAATGAATTGTATACAATATGTGGATGTTATGTTATGTTATTTCTGTTATTGGGAATTGAAACAACATTGTATATGGAGTGCGCAAGCTTGAAATCAATCAATCAATCAATCAATCAATCAATCAATCAATCAATCAATTTATCAATCAATCATGCAGGATATATATATATAAGGTTGTTTTCCAATTTTAGATTCTTCAAAAATATTATGCTTGATCTCAGGTTTTCCACACAAACTCCTACTATACAGCTACAACTTCAGATTACAAGGCTTCTGTTTTATGCTCATTTATTAAAAAGCAAAAATAAATACAAATCCATAATACATACATTGATCACAAATGACGGATGCTTGATTTGAACAGAATTCAACCAAAGATTGATTGACTGACTGATTGATTTTGAGCTTGTGCACTCCATGTACAATACTGATTATATACATTTTATTTTGTGTACACAGATATACACAGAGAATTTGTTGTAAATACAATGTACATGGAGAAATTTACAAAAAACAAATATGCATAGAGAAATATACATGGAGAAACTGGTTGTAGACACTCATTAGTACACCAAGCTAACTTTAACACAACATACAGAACACAAATGTACATAATAACGAGAAAAATACTAATAAAACACAACAGATTATAGGCCCCAAGATGAAATAAGATAGATAGATAGATAGATAGATAGATAGATAGATAGATAGATAGATAGATAGATAGATAGATAGATAGATA
>JAPTGZ010000023.1:18336169-18349215 GCA_029814645.1 Fowleria isostigma | reverse complement strand
GGGGGATATGTCAACGCCGGAAAACATCGTCTCACCGCGTTTTGGGTTTTTACACGTCTGTACAGTGTGTGTATTTGCAGACTGTTGTTCACATCACTGTTCAGACACTGTGTCATTTTATTATCTGTGTCAGGGGGGGGTCAAACATACGGTCTACGGGCCAAAACCAACCCCAAAACGGTCCAGTCCAGGCCCTTTGAAATGCCTAAATTACATTGAAGATATTAGCAATCAATGGTGTTAAAATCCATTTAATTCAGGTTCCACATGCAGACACATACAGTCTAAATAAATGTCAAATGAGTCAGACTAATAATGACAACCACTAATGTTCTCCTTGTTTTGGTGTAAAAAAAAAAAAAAAGTGAAATTTCAAACTATACTTTACCAAAAAAATAGGAACAACCTGAAATTTCTTAATAGAAGTAAATGCAATTTTACCAATATTCTGCCTGTTACTAAATGTTTTGTGTAGTTGTAATATAAGTTGTAAAACACAAGATGCACATGAAGATGTTTCCTATCAATAGTGTAAAAAATCAATCAAAAATTGTAGGTAAGGGGACACATGCAGACCAGTTCAATCTTGAGTGGGTCCGATCAGTCAAATACAATCATAATAACCTACAGATAATGAAATGACAACAATTTTTCACTTTGTCATAGAATAAACAAGGAAAATGACATAAAAACATATAGATATCCAAACCATCTTTTAAAAAATGTGAATAATCTGAACCAATGTAAACAGCTGAAAATGCTTTAAGAAAAATAAGTGTAATTTTAACTATGTTCAAATGTTCTATCCTTTGTAGGTCTAGTGTGATCTGTAAATTGTATCACTCATGTCAAAACAATAAGCTGAGGCATAATGTTGAAATTACACTTATTTATCTCAGAAATCCCAGGTAGTTTATATCATTCACATTTTTTAAAAGGATGCTTTGCAGATATAAACATTTTAATGATATAATTTTACTTTTTCATGTTATTATTTTACTGGTCCGACCCACTTGACATCATATTGGGCTATCTGTGGCCCCTAAACTAAAGTGAGCTTGAACCCTCTGATCTACACTCAAGTGATGATCATAAGGTTAAATTTGTTACATCTCAATGAACAAACAGGCATGTTGTAAATCAAAAATCCAGTTCCAAGTAAGACTTGATGATATAAATACATGAAATAAAGGTACATCACCATAATTATCTTGGTTTAGGGTTGTGTAATATATTGCGTTAATCCAATTGTTGTTTTCCTGAATAAGACAAAAAGGCCTAAATCACAGAGGTTAATCAGGTTAGGTCAGGTTAATCCTGCACAGAGCTTTCATGTTCCAAAGTAAATCTATTTTGCTTGTTGTAATACATCAATTCTGAATGTGTTTCTTCAGTCATATTCTATAACACTTCATTATAAAGAGGTTTGTTATTTTTTTTTTTTTTTTTTAGCTCTTCTGTTAATTAACATAACTAGTATACCGTCAATTAAAATAATATATTTTCCATAATTCAGAAAAAAAAACTAGATTAGAAATTATGTTGTCTTGTTAAATTTTCTTTTGCTGTCTTTGGGTTTATTTTGTTTATATTATGAGCTACAATATAAGGCTGGGTGTTATAGATATGAAATTTAGTAAAACAAAAATTCTCAGTTTTCTTCCTAAATGAACTCAAGGCAGAGTATGACTTCAAAATAGTGACTGTACTGTATTTGTACAGCATCAGTAACAAAAATAACAAACACGTAGCATTTGTGGAGGTGTCATGATGCATTGTTTGTTAAAAAAAAAAACCCTACAACAACAATAATTTAAAGAATAAAGCAACATTCATAGACAAAGAGAAATGTTATCACAGAAACAGGTTTCATAATGAATTTTGTCGACCAGAAGAGGCACTCGTATCAATGCTCTTGATTTTGGATTTTTCAGTCTTTTAAGAACACAAAAAATAGAAAACTATTAATTAGTTGGACATATAATCAAGCCCTCCAACTATACTTATATAATATATCAGTGTTGTTTTCCTTAATATTACTCCCTTTATTATCATAGATGTTGTAATGATTCAAGTCTGCTGTGTTCTGAGCATAAAAATCATTAAAAACCACAAAAAAATACCTTGTTTCTTAAGCGTTCACTCAGGACTCAAATGAACCGACCATTTAATGTATATATCATGATCACTATAGATATTATCGACTGATATTTTTAGCCATATTACTCATTTTTTTCTACAGCTATTACACCCGTGATTACTTTCATTGTCTTTTGAACTTTTTTTTTTTTTTTCTAGATTAATCTTTTACTTTTTTTTTTATCTCTAATATGTCAAATGAAAAAACTCTTCAAATGTCTGGTTTAGTCCACAACACAAACATATTCAGGAGGAGTAAAGGAAATATTCTATTTTAAGAAGCTGGAATCAGAGAACTTTGACTATTTTCAGAAATAGTAATTCAGTCCTTGACAACTAGTGTGATAATATTGCAGCCGCTGTTCATTTGCCTCTTTCGATCCTCTATTATTAAGTCTAAGAAAATGTAGTGTTTTAGATGTTGCCTAGTCATAATACAGAGAAATTAAGAGTCAGGAGGCATTTATGCATAAACCCAGTGATCAAATAAAAAATAAGATAGTAGGCAGATGAGTCAACAGTGAAAAAACTTATTAGTTACAGGCCTGGTTTACACTAATTTGGATAAATCTGATTATCCTTTAAATATACTGTCTATGGCTGTTTTTTTCTTCTAAAAACCAGTACTAGGAATATTCTGTATTTAATATAATATAATTACTGCACTTGCTATTGTATCTTCCTGTAAAGGCCAACAGTGGAACACAAAGTACTATGTGACGCTATGCAGATGCACAAATCACAACAGCACACGATGAAACCTGTCATTAATGATGATGATGATGAGTTTAAATTTTCTGAATTCTAAATTTAATCCGAACACTAAAGTACTGAGTGTCAAATGTGCTGTAATGTTTATTAAAATAATAAAGACAGTGATAGCAGACAATATATGTCTATGGTCTCCAACAGAAACACAGATGTGAGTATATGAGGGACAGAAATTCACTTCAGAGGAAAAAACAGAAAATAATCAGAATTGTCAACTCGTCAAAATAATTTTCAGATTATTTGATTTTCCCTGTAACACAGATCACCAGGACACAGGATCTGTAAGAAAATAATGACATGAAAATTGAAAATGTGTACTTTTGGTGTTTCTCTCAATCATTCATGTGCTTTTGTTCTTTTTTTGTAGCAAATCCGTACAATCAAAAGTGGACAGCATATTGGTGAGTATCCACATCAGAGCTTCTTAGTGATTTTATTTCAACTACTTAACTCTGAATGGTTAAAGTTCATCAACACTAAAGACATCAAAATGAGCTTTATTATGACGGCATTAAAATATTTATGATATTAAAGGATTCTGTACTTGTGAAACTTATAAATACACATACGCTATGTTGTGGAAGAATTTATGTTTGCACACATTCTTTTTTAAGGTGACTTATAATTAATTAGTCCTATCAGTGCATCTCTGAGCAGATATTAGATCAGTATGTGCTCATTTCCTGCACGTGTTGATGTGAATTTGTCTGAGACAAAGTGTTTCACACCTTTTATTCAACTGCAAAGTCGTTTCAGTGACATCAAAGCTGCAATATAAAGCTTCGCCTATTTTTATCATCCCAAAAAAACTATTATTCTGCATTTAAGTGTCAGCTAATGTGTCTGGTGCTGGGCAGATTTAGGCAGCTCTGGATAAAATATAGCTAATCATCCATCTTTTTCATCACTTATGTCTGAACATTGATGGTGCTGTTTATTTATTCTGTTTTATTCTAGTTTAAAACACTGTTGTCAACATATGTCATGTCTGGACTGTGTCTAAATAGAAGTAAAATATTAAGAACACATCACTGTACATAAATATGCACTTGTAACATTGAGTAAAATAACAAGGAAATTTATAATAATGATGTTTAATACAACTTCATATGGATTTAATGCTGTCATATATTCATTTAATACAGTGTCTATATAGTATATTTTTCAGTTAAGAATGTCAACTTCCTGTAAATCACAAGACCATTCATTACTTTTTTTGCAAAACGGCATTAAGTAATGCATCCATGTTACTATGAAACATCTAAAGCCTTTTAATAATTTGTTAAAAATACATATTACCTGATCCCATCTGTCTTGGGAGCATTTTAAGTTTGTGTTTGTTTTAATGTGTCAGTCAGACCGCCCTGATATTTGACTAGTTACATAATGATGGTGTGAAATCACTTAAAACATTTGGACAAAAATATTCTTTCATCAATAACATTGTCACATCTGTGATTTTTTTTTTTTTGCTTGTTTGGATTAAAGATAATAATGTATGACTCCTAAAGACAAAGCGACTACTCAGATTTAATGTTATTGTGTTACATACAAGCAGTGAAAGAGGTGTTCTGCGCATGTGTCTTGTTTTACATCAAACACTTGCTTAGTCTGCGTTTTGACAGGAGGTTTTATGCTGATAATTTATGATTTGGTAAAAGAAAATGTAATTATGTTGAAGAGATCAAGGACTGTCTTAAAGAGGCCAGTCTGGAAAACATTTAGGAGTATGATCGACCCAGAAAAAAAATCAATGTATACTTGTAGCGACAGAGTGTAGTAAATAGTGTTTTCATTCGCTGCTCATTGGCTGACAGCTCTCACCTCATTCATTCAAGTATTGGTTCCCTAGCAACAAAGAGGCAAATAGAAAAGGAAGAGGTAAGATGAATCCATTCTTAGAAAGCTGTCAGAACGGCCGGGTTCGAGTCAATAATAGGCAGGTTGTATCCAGCTGTCACGCCCGCATAGGATCTTATAATTGGCTCTAAATTCTTTGTCTTTCATTCGTCAGCAATAAGCCTAGAAATAAAACTGTTGCCTCATGAAACTCTGTGCGCTTAAGTCCCTGCCCTCTATTTTCACTTTTCTGTCCAGTCCAAGATTTTTTGACTCATCATTAATTTGTCCTCTTTTATATTTTTTTCTTTACAGCAAGATGTTGAGAAGTTTACAGACATCGAAAAACTCTACCTCTACCTTAAGTTGCCTTCTGGTCCCAGCAGTGGCAATGATAAAAGGTATTGATCCTCGTCTATTTCTCAAGGAAACATAAACATACTCTTGTTTCTCACTTAGCTGCTCATCTTACACGCATGCGGCTGCTTTTTTTGTGGCTGTCATTACATTTTTGGCACTGTTGTCTCATTGCTTCTCAGGAAAAAAAACAACAAAAAACAGTCGCTATCCACATTTTTAACACAGACACAATTTAGGCTTGTAGATCCTCAAAATTACATACAATTGTTGATATATTTGGATATTTCTTCTTTCTTATTAGTCCGTTTTTTTGCCTTGTATCACTCATTGGTTTTTCAGCTGTATGGTTGATGAAGGAAAGCACTGATATCTGTAGATTTGTGCTATACCTAGCTGTCTGTGTTTCATTTGTTTCCCCATATCTATTCATCACCCCAACCCCCAAATTCTGCCCATTTGGACTGAGAATGAGAGGGGGTCCTCCACTCCTGGATTATGGTATTAAAGTTTCTGTTTTAACAAGAAAATGATGGGTATCACTCGAGGACACGGTTTAACCAACTTGTGTTTTTCTTTCCGCAATGTCACAGTGATCAGAGTTCCATGTCGTCAAGCCGTACTCAACAGATGTATGCATTCAACTGGATACGGAATCACCTAGAAGAGCACCCAGAGACGTCCCTCCCAAAGCAAGAGGTGTATGATGAATACAAGTGAGTGGATGAACGTCACTGTGGGGTCAGGGGAGGAGGAGGACTTGGTGAATGAAATGCATCAGTCTGGCTGGTAATGCACATAAAAACATGATATATCTGCATTTTTAAAAAAGTGATCAACTCAAAATTTCATGTTTGAAAATCTTGAGTCTTCCGACCAACTCAGACTAAAGGGTTTTACACACCAGCAGCATCACCAAAAAATGACATGAAACTGAAGTATTTACAAAAAATGAACAGACACTGATGTTGATGTGAGTTTGCAACAGCTGCGACACTTGTTCAGTAAAAGATCTGAAGATAATAGTGTCATAGTAACACATTCAGCATCACTGGGAGACTAGTGTGAAGACTCGGTCTGTGACAGTGGGTTGGTATATGATGCTCATATTACAGAAACTCCTCACTATTCTATATATAGACTAGTTTTGTCATTCCTCCACAAATCATTCATGTAATTATTGTTTTTACCTTTCTTGCTAAACTGTGTCTAAAAATCAACAATCTGGCTCTGTTGTTGTTGTCACATGACGTCAAACGAAAATTCATTGATGCCTTTCTTTGCATTTTGAATCTCAGAAAGTCCTACTCCTAGTTCCAAAATACAGAAGATGGTGTTTTTTTCAAAGAAAAATATTTGTGTCCAGTGTGAAAGCACTCTTATGCTGCATTTCCACTACGTGGTATCACCTCGACTCAACTGGACTCGACTTGGCCTTTTTGTGTTTCCATTACATAAAAGACCCTGGAACCCAGTCGTAGTTTTTTAGTATCTGCTCCACTGACGTTCCAAAACGGGGGAAGAGATCCTAAAATGTCGCATGTAAACCCTGTAGACCACTGATTGGTCAGAGAGTGGTATCTGTGTCATTGCGTCATCAATGTGTGGCCCGCTGTTTGTTTGTTTTTTTTAAACTGATTTGGAAGTTTACAGTAAATATAACGGTAGGCTAATCCATGATGACAACCCGCAAAATGACACCATGGTCAGTCAAGGAGGTTCAGACATTTCTATCCTTTATGGCTGATGAAAAAATTCAACGTGAGCATTACTGGACAACACGCAACAAGTGACTTTATCAGCAACTCTCTGAGCACATGACATGGAAGTTATGTGCAGCGTCGCTATGACAACAAGGTACTCTATGTCGGTAGTATCCTGTAATGGAAACAGTGTCCAGGAAGGAAAAAAGGTATTTCCACACACAAATTAATCACATGGACAAAACCTTAGATTGTATGGATCTGTATGAGCGTCTTGTGATTGTCTGGATCCACATGAACAACTCCTGTCTCACATCCACACCTAGACATTCAGACACTAAACACCTCTGTCTCATCCTCTTCATGACTTTTTAGCTGTTTTCAGAATCATATAGTGGGTGGAGTTATACTCAGTCAGTCTGAAATCACAATTTGTAGGACTTAAAAACCAGACAGACTATGACTTCCTCCACACTCTAGGCAAAAGTGATCCATATCTAATCTACAAAAAGACAAATGCAACATAAAATGCAGACTCTCACACCATTTGTTTTTGTATATCAGCCAGTGTATTGCTTTTTTTTGTTGCCTTTTTTTATTGTCTGTTAGTTGTTGAAGGTGTGTTGCTGCCTGTAAGTTCCTATTTCTAAATCTGGGTCCCGAGGACACATCAGATTGATATTTTTTTGGGGTCTTGACCTGAAAACGTTCGGGAACCACTGGATTTGTACAATGTGTGTAGATTTTATTGGCAGATGAGAAGTGTGAATAAAAACCAAGACTTCTAATTTGACCATGATGTCAAACGAATGATAAATGTACAGACCGCACCTTGTAAACCATCCTCAACTCTTACAAACTCCTTGTTCAGTAACTCTTATTTAATTATATTTTACTGTAGCTGATTAGAATTGCATTCATTTAGTAATCTAATTACTTAACACCAGATAAGTCCCAGTGTATATGTTTTTCCTCACAGTATAATCTTCTTTTCTCTTGCAGGAGCTATTGTGACAATCTTGGCTACAATCCACTGAGTGCTGCAGACTTTGGGAAGATCATGAAAAATGTCTTTCCGAACATGAAGGCACGCCGACTGGGCATGAGGGGAAAATCCAAATATCCTTTACAAAACCTTTCATAAATGTGTCCGTGAACAGCATCTTTGAGGCGGCTGATATGTTTATGGGTGTTAATAGGAACTGCATCAATAAAGAGACAAACACCTGCTCAGTGACTCCACAAATTTATGTCATTGTTTTGATTCCAGTAAGATCTTCAACGGGTCAAAATTTTTTGCAGAAGATAACCAGAGCTGGTGATTTACTGCTTGTGTTGCACGCTGTGTGATTTCATTCTTAGCACATTGGACGGTCTGCTATGACTTTGTCTCCTCCAGACTAAAAGCTAACATTGTTAAAGTAGTGTGTAATGAATGGCATTATCCACAACCAGCTGCTTGTCACGCAGTATGTAGTTGTTTTTTGTGCATTATATACATTGTTCTGTTGCAGATGTGTGTTATAATGTTGTCCTGAATACTTTTGGTAGAAAGCAGATAGGAGGGGACCCTTGGCAAAGAGCTGAGAGGCTGTTTGGCTTTGGAGAGTGTTTTTTTTTTTTTTTTTGTAATGGACTATTTATGGCTGATTTTCAGTCAGATCAACATTCCAGAGAAGTAAAATATGACATAGGGTTTAGCTTGATTCAACCTAATGACACTAACTAGTCTGTGACCAAAATCCTAGTGTTTTAGAAACCTTAACCCTGTCTTACATACTGCTATAGTGGGTTGAGGAAGAAAGCTTTTGTTCACATGCCATCCTTACCCAACCTGGATCTGCAGAAGTCTGGTGATGGGGTGAGTTTCAGTATAAAAAAACTATACTTGCCAACATAAAATATGTCGTTTGACTTGTGGGATGCTCACCTCCATGCTCTTCTGGCTGCAGTGTGAATTGATGGAGCCGACAGGCCAGTCGCCGAGCGCTGAAGATGAAATGCGATCTGCAGCGTGTGGATTGGTGTGCGAGTGGGCGCAAAAGGTCCTGAGTCGTCAGTTTGACAACGTAGAGGATCTGGCTCGCTTCCTTCTCAATAGCCACTATATCGGTACAAAGTCCATGGCTGCACTAACTGTTATGACAGGAACACCCACAGGTAAAGAGCTGCTGGTACTCAATCCTTATTGAAAACATTGTACTGATATGGTTTCAAGAAATTATAGGCAACTGTCATAATTGGAGCCTGATTTATTTTTGGCAGACAGATTTTTAAACCTTTAAGTGATTTTCTCTGTTCGTATCAGCTGTATCAAATCCTATCATGCTCAATCTTTTAAATCATTACTAGCCCTATATGTCCGAGAAACATTTTGGACTGTGTTGCAGGTCTAAGTCATGGGTGTACAGTGCTCAGTGTAAATGAGTACACCCCGACAGATTTGTCACAAAACATTTAGTTTTCTTTGAAAATCAACATTTTCTATGGGACACTATACAACATATCATGTTCTCAGTTAAGGAAATGCTCTATAAAACTCAGTTTTGTCCAACTTTTTTTAAACTTGTGCTTATGTTCATTGAGATACTGATTAAAATCTTACTTTTCAAAGGGCGTGTACTCATTTATGCTGAGCACTGTATATTTGTGAATTCAATGTTATTGATCAAATGCAACATTAAATACCAGGTCTTAATACTGGGCAAAAATAGTAAATTGTAAAAACTAAAAAAAGAAAAAAAAAAAAACCTCTTTCTCTGTGTCTTTTCCATATGTTTTTTTTTTTTTTTTTGTCTGATTTGTAGTTGAGTGTATTATGTATATTTTAAAGTTTTAAATGCTATGCAAGGGCATCCAGGTCCAGAGCTACCGAAAGTAAAATTTCTGCTATAATGGCCCATATTTAAGTATTCCGGTCATTCTGTGTGTTCATTATGCTGAACTGTTCCACTGTTTTCAGGAATGAAGACACCAACTCCAGCATCTGCGTTCGTGCCCACAGCTGAAGCGAACTCTTTCCAGCCCCAGGTGAAGACCCTGCCCTCTCCCTCTGTCGATGCAAAGCAGCAACTGCAGCGTAAGATCCAGAAGAAGCAGCAGGAGCAGAAGCTTCACTCACCTCTGCCCAGCGAGGCCCAGGTCAAGAGGACGGAGGCCAGTACCCCCGGGCCCACAATCCCTTGTGGCAGCCCCGCTCTGCTTTCCCCTCAGCCCACCATTGGCATCGTAGTAGCAGCTGTCCCCAGCCCAGTGACGGTATGGAACTAAAAACACAGAGAGATGTCAGATAAGACGCTTGGCATAAATAATGTAGAACTGAAACGAGGAGTGAAAATTATTTGATTCAGTTTTTTTATTAATTCAGAGGAGTTTGTAGTTAGTGAGTAGGTCTGTAAAATTTCAGAAAATGTTGACCATTGTTTCTCAGATGACTGTCAAAGGTCTAGTTTAATCCACAGGTCAAAGAGATTCAGTTTAAAGTCAGAGGGAATGTTTTATAGAATTGAAAGTAATTTAGTAGTTCACAGTTAATCGAATGATTAAATAACTGTCGCCTGTTTTTCAGTCAAAAGTAAGAAAGCTAAATTAGAAACTACTATAATAGATACAGGAACAAAAATTAAATGAAATCACATTTGTTTGTTTTCCCATTTGATTTGCATGTATTTGTTAACAAATAATATCTAGAATAAGTTGACAGTAATAGTCTTGTTACTTCAAGGTTTACATGTTTTGTTGGAGAAATAACATATTTAACTTTATGCAGATGCTTCATTTTATTTTTTTCCCAGTTTTCAGTGAAATTAAACAAAATCTGCTATTTGCCTTTGAATGGAAAAAAAAATGTAATCAAACTGAAGGGCTAGAAACTAATAAAATAAACTAATAATTTAAAGATATAATAACTATTGTTGATTATATTTTTGAGTGTGTCTTAAAGTAATTCTGGTTCTTGTTCCTCCCACAGGTACAGAGAAATAGGCAGTTAATGACTTCGCCCAGTCCTGTTGGGACAGCAGAGGGCAAAGTGCTGCCCGTGAACTTTCAAGTTGTTACTCAGTCGCTGAAACAGTCACCCAAAACTCCCCAGAACATCTCAGCCAGTCCTGTGGGTGACCGTCTGGCCCGACATGGTACACGGTACGCTCAGATCCTGCCCAAGCCCTCTGCCACCAGTGCAATCACACTGCGCTCACCCCCCACCCTGCTCATCACCAACAGCCCCATAAAAACTGTGATGCCCACTCCCCATGTCAGCTCGGTCAATGTGGTGAAGATGACGGCTATCGCTCTCGCGCCGAGCAGCAGCAGCACGACGGTGCGACCCGCTTCAGCAGGTGTGAACACCACTGCCCCTTCAGAAGACTCCCAGCAGTCGCAGGGGAGCTCAGCTGCCCCACAGTCTCCTGCAATCAGACCCAGTGCCCCACCATCCACTCCCACTCTTTCCATTGACACCAAAGTGGTATCAGAAGCTGGAAATGACACCCCTGCCTCTGGCACAGACAAAAGTTCTGTCAAAGAGGAGAGAGTGGCTAAGTTCAGGGCTGCCAGTGAGCCAAGCTTCCTGGTGAAGTGTTCTCCGGGACCAGACAAAGGGGCAAGGATAAAAAGTGACCCCACCTCCTCTCCCACCTCTGTAGCTGTAGCTGGGACTCAGGACAGCAATAACAGTAACTGCCATGACGGTACTTTGTACTTGACTGTTGATAATCAGAACTCCAATGGCAACACGTCAGCCAATGGCTCCTCTGCTGTTACCCCCACACTGAAAGATGCCTGCCCAGATAGCAAGAGCCCCAGGAAGCGCACAGGCCCTGGTGTAGAGTCCCATGTGATTCCTGTAAAGAGGGTCTTCATTTCCCAGCAGCCACTGGCTGTAGTTGACAATCCCAAACCTGGAGTCAGTGCTGCAGTGAAGAGGCTCCCCAGACCGGGAACCCCTGCAAGACCAGAGAGTGCCCCCTGCAAAGTGACTGTGAAACACACCTCCATAGGGCCCACACAGATTCTTGCACTGTCCGACTCACCCATTACACACACTGAGGGCTCCCAGACTGTTGTCAAACCCCAGGCCTTGGTGGTGAAACATGAAGAGCTTTCACTTAGCACTGATACCAGCACTGGAACAGGTGGAAACAACACAGCTGATCAGGCTTTGCTGCAGCAGATTACTGGGGACCCTCGTGCCATACCATCCAACTCAGGAGCACATGAAGCCTCTGTGATGAGTGACTTAAAGAGCACAATATGGGAGGAGGGACAGCTTGATGAACTTCGGAAGCAGGCATTTGCTCAGCAGATACCAGCAGAACACAAACAAGCCCCCGCTGACCAACTTTCCATCATAACTCAACCCGCCGAGGCCTCAAGCCAACTCACTCTCGCACAGGAGATGGTTGACTTTGCAGGATCCCAGTCTAACATGGACTACTTTCCATTTAATGATGACGACATGACCCAGGACAGCATTGTGGAGGAGCTGGTCCAAATGGAGGAGCAGATGAAGCTGAAAGGCCTGTTTGGTAGCTGTGTTGATGTGTCTCTACAAGGACAGACCACCAGCAATCAAGCGTCGATCCTCAACACTCATCAGACAGGCACTACCTTTTACCACTCTGCCCACAGTAGTACTACTCCCGTCCAGACCCCCACTCCAACCCCAACGCCGACTCCGACACCCACTCCCACCTCTGAGATGACACTGGGGCACAGCTTGACAAGAGAGAGTCCCTGCTCCCGTATGGCTCCCATCACCCCTGTAGATGGAGCATTGGGTCGCCACACCCCCATTAGTACACCACTGTCCAATTGCAGCAGTAGTGTACCCCCGAGTCCAGTGGAGTGCAGGAATCCTTTTGCTTTCACTCCCATTAACTCAAGCATAACAGGTTATCATGCTGATGCCAGCATCGTGTCCAGTAGTCCTGTGAAGCCCATGCAAAGACCCATGGCAACGCACCCTGACAAGGCCAAACTGGAGTGGATCAATAACCGCTATAACAGTAACAACAGTGGGGGACCTTTGAATAACCATAGCATTGGCATTCTACCCAGCTACCAAGACCTCGTAGATGACCAGTTCCGTAAACCACATGCCTTTGCTATCCCTGGCCAGTCATTTCAGGCACAGTCAAGACAGGATGGTGCTCACTTTGGCCGTTTGACCCCCATTTCACCTGTGCAGCAGCAGCAGCAGCAGCAACCAACACAACAACAGCAACAGCAACAGCA
>JAPTGZ010000023.1:18309680-18327775 GCA_029814645.1 Fowleria isostigma | reverse complement strand
TGGTCCTTGAGGCACAGTGTCCTGCATGTTTTAGATATGTCCCTCTTCTAGCACACCTGACGGTCGTTATCAGGCTTCTGCAGAGCTGGCTGATAGGCTGATTATTTGAATCAGGTGTGTTGGAAGTGGGCTATATCTAAAACATGCAGGACACTGTGCCTTGAGGACCAGAGTTGGGAAACACTACTCTAGTACACGATGCATATGGTCTGATTCGCTATAATGTATACTCACTGTCTTGTTTTCAAATGTTTCTTTCCTCTTCCCTTAGGTGTTCTGTGTTTCAGTGAGTTGTCCTTCATCACAGAGCCCAGTGATGTGACTGTACTGCCAAAGGATCCTGCTATTCTGGACTGCCAGGCTCATGGGCAGCCTCCAGTCATCATCAAGTGGTTAAAGAATGGAGTTCGCTTGACAGAAAGTGAGCACATACAATTTCTGTCTAACGGCTCCTTATACATACCAAAGATAAAGTATACCACGGAGGATTCAGATGAAGGATTCTACCAGTGCCTCTCCCAAAACAAATATGGAGCTATCCTAAGCCAAAGATCACGTCTGACTATCGCAAGTAAGTATAAAGCTTAGACCGAAATAGTCTACTGCTGATGTTCACCCTTTTTGGGATGATGGGACTCATGCAGCTCAAAGTTGTTGGCGATTTTCACTTCACACTGTGGTGTCAACATGCAAGCAACAGAATGGCAAGTTCATGGGTTATTAACCTGGAGATGGGAAGCAGATGTATCCCACCCTTCTCTTTTTTTTTTTTTTTTTTTTACAGAAGGAAAACCTCTTAAGTCTGGGTGTCCGTGTCATTGAAAGTTGTTCTGACCTGGCCATATTTGAGTTTAAAGCTGTCAGTCCAGTTATAGGATCATTTTATGAGACAGTTACAGCTAGATGGAGAGTCAATCAAGAAGCTAATAAATATCCCATAAATACAGAACCCTGAGTTTACTTCTTTACCATCTTTTGCTATAGGTACAACTGTTCTCTTATTAAAGCACTCATGAAACACTGCTAGAAACTTGAAAAATTAAGGAAATTATCTTCCTCTCCTCACATGGTGGTGAAATAGTATTGTCATAGCAGACCGTGGTTCTGTGTAGTTGCTGAATGGTCTGCTACACAGAGGAATCTCTGAAAGGCCATTTGCCTTTTAGCCTTTGTTTGGAGTGCCCCTGACCGCACCAGAAGAAAAGGCTAGGTTTTCACAGCATTTGTTTGTCCATGTATCAATGGACAGGACAGCTGTGTCCATTCAATAGGCATGGTCTACCATCGACACTTTTCACAGGTCTTAAAAAGGATATCCCATGACCAATGTCATGGAAACCAGTGTGTTCCTATAAAATATCCTAATTTTGACATATACACTGAAGAAGAAAGTTTTCTCTAATGTTCAACTATGGCAAGCATTGGTACGGAAGATATAACTTAGTATAACACAAGAAATACTTTTAGAAATATAAAGTTAAAAAAATAGAACAACTTGTTTACTCAGGAGGAACACTCATTAGCTGTGATTGTTGTCAGTTGACTGAAAGTTGTGAATTTTCCACAGTAGTCTCTGGTTTGTAAAGTAAGATAACAGCCCAAAAAGTCAAGGTTGGCTTAGC
Source organism: Fowleria isostigma (assembly GCA_029814645.1). Classification (NCBI taxonomy): domain Eukaryota; kingdom Metazoa; phylum Chordata; class Actinopteri; order Kurtiformes; family Apogonidae; genus Fowleria; species Fowleria isostigma. The sequence goes on along the minus strand of JAPTGZ010000023.1, from coordinate 18,326,153 downwards.
ATCCAGCCTTTGTCAGTGAAAGGGTTAAAGGTTTTGGTCAACTGTAGGCGGGTAGTGGAGGATGGGCCTCCTCTGAGGTCCCCTTCTGTCCAGGGGTCCTGGGGGTCAGAGGTCAGCAGGGAAAGGCTTTGTGATGTCACAGGCCTGCTCGGGTCTGGCCAGCCTGCTGTTCTTTCGCCAAGCCCACAATCCCTTTCACTGCGTCAGTCCCCCTGTTGCCCTGTCAACCAGAGGCCTTTTGTTAAAGATAGACCAGTTTGTCATTTGAGTGAATGGACCTAATATCCAACAGAAAATAGTCTGACATGTTGGTCAAAACATGTTTACAGCATCACAATATGTATTTTCCATATATCTTATTTGTTTGAGTACTATTTGGATTTATAGATATATCACACACACTGCATGCACAGTGTCTTCACTATGATGATTTAAATGGTATTTTTATATGTAGTTTAAAGGGATGATTTTATACCTATGTATCATTTGATACAGGATGCAATCTGCAAGAGAGTTTTAGGCTTCTCCTTTGAGCACAAATGGTACAAAAACTGACTTCGATCTGGCTCCTAGTTTAGGCTAAAATTGAATGAACAGGGGGTTGAGGTGAACTCTGACCTCTCTGGAGAAACCTTTGTGCTGTTTGACCTAGACATTGATTTCTTCCTTATAAAAGAGGTGGCCATATTAGCGGATCAGCCTGCGTAGGCCACACCCACCATCTATACCACTTAATTCAACAACAATAAGGATGTTCTGTTTTCTCTCAGTGAAGAAAGTCAAGAGTGTATTGTTTTGAACTTCTTCCCAGGCTGATGAGGATGATGATGATGATGATGCTGCACAGTAGTCAGCCATGTTTTTATGTGGACACACTTGGTGGCGAATGCAGGCATCTTCATAAGCTGGTTTTGTTGGCATGTTCAAAGCCTTACATAAAACCCTCCTCCTATTTCACAGGAATGAAACAAAAACAGGCCATAAATCATTAACATTTCTGGGCCCAGTATAAAGTAATCCCTTAATTAATTTAAGCAGAGTTACCAGTTTATTTCTGTGATATTAATGAGATCAGGTCTTAAATGAAGGGATTGCCCTTTCATTTGGATGTCCAAAAGCCCAGGCTTTAAATGTGGAGTTTCAGTGGGAGATCTGGCTATTGATTTTCTTTAACATGGTATTGACTTCTTTTCTGTAAATGAGGGGGAAGGGAGAGAGTTATCACCTTAATGAATGAATGAAGGTCATTGGTCATAACTTATAGATTGCTCTGAAGATAAATGCAGATTGGGGGTTGCTTTTTTGGTGATTACTGAAAGATGCATTGGATACATATGAATAACATGACTCAGGAAAATTTGCACAGCAGTTTTAGTTCCTATAAAGGAAGCGTACCTTCACTTAATTTGTCTCTAATGGCAACATCCAAGTGAAACATTTTGTTAACTGTAAAATATATCTGGAACATGAAATGGTCAAAGTGTATATTTTCATAAATGTAGTTTGTTGTGCATTATCTCTGGAATAAATAGGTTTACTTCTATTTTTTACCACTGTCGTTGGAATGATCCTAGTCCTTGTACTTGTGGTAGTCCTCCTTATGCAGTGCAAGTTAAATTAATTTGTTTTTATCTATAACAATGCATCATTCAGTGTCATTCTTCAATTGATCCATCGACTGGGCCAGCTGGTCAGTCTAGAGTCTGATAACTCATCTGCACAAAGGCAAAATCACAGAGATCAATTCCTTTCAGACAATCAGTTAACATCCATCACAGTCAGAACTTTGCATCCATAATGAATGGTGTTCAAGCTGAGAGTAAATGCTATATTTAAAATATGAAGCACACACCTGAATACCCCTATGAAAATTGTGTAGTAAAACATTTAATACAATAGCAAACTACAAGTAGAAATGCCCATAAATTTCATGGTGAATATGTTTTTGTTTAGTGTACTACTTTAACATGAGGCCATGTTTAAACCTTCTGTTTTTCCCAGGTATCTCAGAGTTTCTAATACATCCTGTGCCTGTGATGGTGACTGAGGGCTCAGTGGCACGATTCTCCTGTGCCGTCACCTCCAACCCTCCTGCCACCATCACCTGGGAGTTAAACCAAAGCACATTACCACTAGAGACGGACAGGTATGTATTGTAGCCTTAAAGATCATGTTATCAAAAGCTATTGCTATTCTAAAGCACTCTATAATAACCTTAACTGTATTTTTGTGTGTTCCTAGAATCACCGTTTTGCCAAATGGAGTCCTTCAGATTCAAAATGTACAACTGGAAGATGCTGGACAGTATCGATGTGTGGCAACCAACATCGGTAGCCGTTTGGAGAGTAGAGAGGCAACACTGACAGTCAATCAAGGTACAACGACTGCATTGAATGGATTTTAGAAAGATGCATTTAGATGCAATAATATTATACTGGAGAACACTGAATGCATCTATGTTACTTTCTTCTTCTTGTACAGGTGCAGGTCCCAAACCCCGTCAGAGGCCCAGGATCATTGCTGGACCTCAGAATATCACGGTTTCCCTCCACCAGACTGTTGTGTTGGAGTGTGTGGCTACGGGTAATCCTTGGCCCATCATCTCCTGGAGCCGTGCTGACAGTAAACCTATCGATGTCTACAATGCTAAAGTGCTGGGGAATGGGAACCTGGTGATCACCGACGTCAATTCCAAGCATAGTGGAATCTACCTCTGCAGGGCCACTACCCCTGGAACCCGTAATTACACCATCGCTGCAGCGAACCTCACAGTTCTGGGTAAAGTCTTTACTTTTATAAGCACTGTAGTTGTACTGCATACAACCCAATCTTCTTTTTGCTGCCTCTAAAATTTCTAATACTGTGTTTTCATTATTTTTTTTCTTGTGTTACAGTGCCGCCATCCATTGTTGAGAAACCTGAAAGTCAGACCCGTCCAAGAGCAGGCACAGCACGGTTTATGTGCCAGGCAAAGGGTGTTCCTCCACCTCGCATCAGTTGGCTGAAAAATGGGGAAGAGGTTCATTTAAATGGAAGGATCAAGATGTACAACAGGTACAGACAAGTTGGCATAACTTCACCTTTACCTGAATGAAACCACTATGTTCATACTGATGTTTATTCTTATTTCACAGTAAATTGGTGATAACCCAGATCATTCCTGAGGATGATGCCATCTATCAGTGCGTGGCAGAGAGTGAACAGGGTTCTGTGCTGTCCTTGGCTCGCCTTATTGTTGTCATGTCTGAGGACAGGCCCAGTGCACCAAGAAATGTCCATGCTGAGACCATCTCAAGTTCAGCCATCTTACTTGCCTGGGAGAGACCTCTCTACAATGCAGACAAAGTCATTGCTTATTCCATCCACTATATGAAGGCTGAAGGTAAGACCTAAATAAAAAAAAAAAGGTTGAATGTGGTTAAGTTCTCTGAACCTGAAAAGGTTCAGAACTGGATAGGTGTAAGAAGACTGCAAAATGACAACACCAAGGGATCTTCCTCTCACACGTGATTATCTTTCCTCGGTGAAGGCCATCTGTTGTTCCTGCACAGAGCAGAGGTCAAGGAAGACCTAGAATGGCAACTTCACTCAAATAACAACAGGCTTAGCCAGCTCTTTGTCCACTCTGCAGCTCATTCTTTTGGCATTTAAAGGGACAAAGTTGCTTTAGTAAAATACTCACAGTCTTGTATGTCATTAATGTAAGAACATATTTAACTATTGCATTTAAACTTTAGTAGCTCTGTAAAGACAAGTCTGTCGTAGTTATAAACAGACTTTAGATGTTTAATTCTGTTTGCTGTACTGTAAGAGTTTAAAGGCAACCTAGTCACTAACTCAAACCATCAAGCATATCAAAACACACTGACTGTTTGTGTTGTACTTTCTTTGATGGACAAGTTTCCTGTTTTTGAATCCAAACCTTTGAAGCTAAATTCCAATGTAACCTCATGTTTATTATCTGCTATCTGTCAGGTCTTAACAACGAAGAATACCAAGTTGTTATTGGAAATGACACAACCAGCTACATTATTGATGACCTTGAGCCAGCTCGAAACTACAGCTTTTACATTGTGGCTTATATGCCAATGGGAGCCAGTCGTATGTCTGACCAAGTCAGTCAACACACCCTGGAGGATGGTAAGCACAGAGCACTGAGAATCCCAGCATTCCTTGCAATAAATCACTCTGGTAGTTAAGCTAACATGCATGCAAGTGATGTGTGCACAGAGTACTTTTCAAGAAGAGATAAGGGGGATGGGCATGCTTTGTTAACAATATCTTCTTTATGTTTATCACTGAATAAGATATGTAATGTGACCATTGCCCTTTAATGAGCATGTGAAAACTGTCACTACATGGATGTTAACTATATTTGTTGTTATCCATTTCTGCAGTGCCTCTACGCACCCCAGAGCTGACTCTGACTAGCCACAGCTCAACAGACATCCAGGTGAGCTGGCAGCCACTACCTGCCAAGGTGAGCCGAGGGCGGGTGTCTGCATACAGACTCTCATACCGTACAGCTGCAGACAACACAGTCACTTCAGTGGAACTACCTCAGAACAGTACTGAATACCTCCTGGAGAGCCTGCAGCCTGACAGCATCTACCTGCTCCGCATGGCTGCAGCCACTCGTGTGGGCTGGTGTGAGCCTTCAGCTTGGACCTCCCACCGAACACCTAAAATCTCTAGCCACAAAGGTAAACCTGCAAAATACTGACCAGGAAATAGATTTTGTAGGTGTGTGCTGAATCTTTGGTATAGTTATGACAAATAGTTATTGAAAGTAGAAGTTTGGCTTACTTTTTTGGTCTAGTTTTTTTGTTTTTTGGTGGTGTTTAAATGACTCTTGAGGTCAATTATGAGCAGCATCAGTTGGATACTGCACAGTCTTCTCAAATTGGCAAATATGCCATTCAGTCATTTTTGTGTTGTTTTTAAAATACCAGGAGGCATTCTAGAGTGCATGCAGAGTGGCTAACTCATGAGTAGAGTTTGCTCTTGTAGCATTGTCCCACAGTCTTTGTGTTGGTTACCCAGGAACCTTTGCCCTTCGCTGTCAGTGATGTTAGAGTGGCCTCAGTCACGGGTCATAAAGAGAGGGCCTCAGGCATCTATGTGGGGTAAAGAATAGCCTCTTTTCATGGCCTGGTGTGGTGGGGGAGGCTGTTTGTCCACTAAAAGCAGAATTTCTTGTTTTCAAAAGTTATGTTTAGACAATACACACCAAACACTGATACATTTTTATTCATTCAGTTCAAGTGTCATTACAAAACTGATATCTGAAGCCATTTCTTCCAAACTACAGCTAAAATTATAAATCTTCAACAAGCCATGTTATATTACATCTTTTGTTTGTTTTTGCTGAGTTTCCTGCTGTCTTGTCTTGTACATAGAAGTATTTATTTTTGTAAGCTGTATTTACTCAGGAACATGTATGCAACATTAATTGCTGTCACACATCAAAGTATTTGTAGCCTAAGCTAATTTGTAATGCCTAGATGTCCCCATATTGGTGTTTAAATTAAGTAATTTTGTTACTGTACAAATCATAAATGTAGCAAGAAATATACTAATGCAACATGACAGGACAAGCAGAAAAATTGCAGAAGATGTGTTTATCAAGTAAAAATTATAAAGCATGAAAAGCAAAAGACACAGCCACAGATCCTTCATGATTCTACTTTTGTGCTTTGTAATCTAGTAAATATGAGTGTGTGCTGATCTCACACTTGCTTCTTTGCCCCTTCAGTGCCTTCAGCTCCTGTACTTCAGCTGGAGCCTCTCAACTGCACTTCCATCATGGCACGCTGGCAAATTTCCTCAGATGCCGTGGCTGTCCAGGGTTACAGGATTTGTTATCATGAGGAAGGCCAACCAGAGCAGCCCACCATCCAGCTGCAGGCTCAAACCTACACTTATACCATCAGTGGCCTTGGTGAGCACAGGAAGTTCTGCTGTACTCTTATAGAACTTTAGTAGGCTTGTTTCTAAGCCTGTAAACATAACAAACAGGGACCATTCTCACCAAAATTGTTTTTTTTTTTCATTACTCAATTTAATTATTCAGTGGGCAGTTGTGTGCGGCATTTGCATTTCACCCCCTGTCCTGATCAATATGGACTGACCTCTCGTGTCTAACCAGAAGCGCTCTCCAGTCTGGCCACGGTATTGTGTTAGATCAGGCTAGGTTAGAGGTCAGGGTCCAGATGTCCCTCCCACCACCCTTTCCCATCTCGCAGCTTGCATAATTACCATCGGCCATTGTGTTATGTCCACTGTCAGACCTGCCCTGTAAGACCCTGACTGCTACCCCCCTTCAGCTGGACACTGGAGCACACAACAAATACCTCTGGGATTGGCCAGAGTTGGACAGAGCTATTGACCTCTGGCCGTGAGACAGCAGTCTTAGACCAGGACCCTGCCCCCAATGGTCAAACATGCTGTCTATGTAAATAAACAATAGTGATCCATATGCGATAGAAACCAGGACCACTTAAGAACAAGGGTTCATAATCTAATTTTGACTGATGTGGTTGCCTCAAAACAGCTGGTTGAGTCCCTATCAGCTCAAACTTGGTGAAATAAACTATCAAGGTAGATGATTCAAAATTTTTTAAATATGAATATTGTTAGAATGATAACAGCATCAAGTTTGGATTTATATTAATTTTAATGACAAGTAACCAATTTGATGTCATGGGTATCATTGTCTAATTAATAATAGTGCTAAAACCATGAAAATTAAATAAAAAGTACAATGAATGATGGAGTAAAAACTAAAATGAGACTAGATTTCATGAAAATCAGCTTACTTTGTCCAATGTCCACAGTTCATGGTGTACGAGAGTGAAATTTACACTATTTACACCATGTACAGATTTACACAATGTGGGATTTTTAATAGATCATGGATTTGTAAATCATATTTGATGTCAGACTATTGTTTCATCTTCTTTAAAGATTACTCCTTATAACGCAAAAATAGTCAATTTTCTCAAAGAAAAACTACTTTCACTCATAAAACTAAACTAAACCAAATTGAAAACCCATAATACTTTTGTAGTCATTACTGAAATTGTAAAACATAACTATAATAACTTCCTTATTCCACAATGTGACTCATCTTATGTTTTGAAGTTTGAAGGCTATAACACAAGAGCAGTAGGAAGAAAGGGGAACAAAAGGGGCCCAGCTCTTATCCCACAGTCCTGCGCCCAGATTCCTTCTGTTCTATCTTGGCCTGACCTGGTGACCCCAGTCAAACCCCCCCAGTCCCCTGGGCCTAGGATCCCAGCAGCTGAACGTTGCCCCCGGCCCAGCCCCCACAACAGGCCTAGACACACAGCCTTTACTGGTCAATACCCATAAGCTGACCTTTCACACTTGAGGTATAAAACAAATCTTAACACTCCCTAAAAACGTCCTGATTTAGGAGCCAAGGCACTGGTAGCTTTTAAAGTTAAAACACAAGATTTGGTGACATTTTGTTTTTATCTTCCTATCCCCGGACCTCCCTGATCTTTATGATTCCTTCTAGCCACGTTTTTGTGTGCCCCACCATTGCTGTGGTTTTAAGTGCACAGAACAAAAACAAAACCAGATTCCACTTCACCTCTTTCACCTTTGTATTCCTTTTCAAAGTTAGTGCTTTGCCTTTGCTGTATGAGAGATGTCGGTGCTGAAATAGTGTTTATGGCTTCTTTGAAAACAGAAACTAATGTAACATTTTATGATAATTTCATTCGGTTTATTGATCACTTTGCTATTTTAACTGGCTTGGGGTGCTGGTTGATTTTTCTCATGCTCCTCACACCTGACATGGCTTGATAAATGAGAGGTCAGGGTGACTCAGGAGACCCTGTATTGTCCACGCAAAAGGGATGGCCAGTGGTGACCCACAAATTTTCCCCTCCCATGACTAATTGTTAATGCTGCTTTCTGTTAAGAACATGCTGTTCAGTTAACAATCAGTTTTGGTACTTTGATCATCTTTCAGGTTTTTTGTGTTAATACCAATATTTTTGCTCTGAAAAACAAATCATGTATAAAATATGCAACTGCAGTATTGTTGGGTCAAACAAGCTTATTTTAGCTTTAATGAGATCACTGAAAATGGACTATTTACGTTGTAGATCCAAGAAGAAAGTACCATGTGAAGATCCTGGCCGTCAGTCAAGCCGGAGATGGTTATCAAACAGACCAAACAATAAGTACTCCTGGATGTGTGTGTAAGTACTTTACTCTTATTTGTTTCAGAAGTGTTGCAGCACAAATAGTACTTTGAACTTAAACTTGATGAATGTAATGAAACCATGGGTTATGTTTACATCATTCAGCGGCTAGAGACCAACTGGCAGCAGCACCTCCACCTCCAGATCATGTGATCATCTTGGCACACAATTCATCTGCAGTATCCCTGCGTTGGAGCCGCCCTGCGTTCACCTCTGGAAAAGCTGTTAGCTACACAGTCCGCTGTACACCCGTGGGCACACACAACGCGTCTGCTATTCGCTATATACAAACGTAAGCCGAGAACCCTACATTCACAGCATTTAGCCATAGAACTAAAGCACTTAAGTACTTCTGTCATTCAGGTTTATATGTTTTAAAACTGTTGTTTTTCCACAGAAATAAACAAAGTGTAATGGTTCAGAATCTGAATCCAAACACTCGTTATGAGTTTGTGGTTCGTCTTCATGTGGACCAGATGTCGAGTCTGTGGAGTTCTGTTGTTTACCATCACACCATGCCAGCAGGTAATTGAACATCACTGGAACTTTAATTTGTCATTAATTGCATTAGTTTTTTTGTTCTCGGTGTTGTCATAATGTGAGGAAAGTAAGATAATCGAATATTCCAGTACTTTTCTGAGTGTGAATGTTATTGCTTTGTCTATAGTGCCTAGTCAACCACCTGCAGGAGTAAGAGTGACCCTGATTGAGGATGATACTGTGTTGGTGTCCTGGAGGGAGCCGACAGAGCCTAATGTGGTCATTACACACTACACCATCATGTATGCTTCTCAGAAGTCCTGGTTGGCTGGACACTGGCAAATTATGCAGAGGGAGGGTGAGTAGTTTGCATCTGAGCATTCATATGGGATTTCTGTGGTTCCATTAAACATATTAAAGATCAATAATCTGACTTCTAGGCCTTGAAATATCTTAAGCATGACTTTAACTTAAATATTGCTTATGAAGTTAATATTTCTTTTCTATATTTGTATTAACTTAAGTCTTGTTTTTTGCAATTTACACCTATCTGGGGTAACAGTGATTTTACTCCTGGCAAACTAGATTCGGGCTTCAAAATTTGGGCAAACAAAAACCTAATTCAAATTGCAGATTTATTTAAAAATAACATTCTCATGTCATTTGAAGATTTGAGACAAAAGTTCTACTTTTGTTTCAAATCCAACCAAAACACTTTTTTAAATACTTGCAGGTAAGACGCTACATATTTAAGATACAGAAATCTTTATTTCTACCTGCTCTTAGCTCAATAGAAGAAATAGCAACAAATCAACACTCTAAGAGGGGACTGACTTCAAGAATCTATGTAGTAATTATGGAAGGATCAAAGGTTTCCTCAGAGGGTAAAAGATTGGCATGGTGTGAGAATTTAATCCCAACTGAGGACTGGCACAAGATCTGCTTAAAATATCAAACACAAATAATAAATACTCATTTTAAATTACTTGAGCATTATAATGAGAATATATGTAACAACAACTCAGCTGAATAAATTCAACTAAGTCTTGCTTTTATATTTGTTTTTTTGGGGAAAAAAAAAAGATGTGTTAAAACTATAGGGAAAAAAAAACAAAAAAACCCTAATAGGAATCAATGAGCACTAATGCAAACTAGATTGTATTAAGTGAGGGAACTGTATAGGCTGAGGTCAGATGCAGTTCCAGGTCGAGGTACTGGATTTTATCACATTTTTCTGATCCTTTCTGTCACTCTGTTGTTGTCTCTGATAAATGCCAAATACCTATCGTAACTGTTAATATTAATATAATTCAATAACAGTGAGAACCACTTCAACAAGTTGTGGTTTAAGAATAGAAACAGATCTTAAATTTCATTTTGTAATGGTCTTAAAATGTCTTGAATTTAAGTTGTTCAAATCTACTAAACTAATAATGATAATATGATACTTTTAATGAAGAGCATACAATATGATTGCAATGACAATATTATATTAAAAACATAAAGTAACATTTGAAGCACTATAGATTTCAAATTTTATAAAAAGCTTTACTCCTTATTTAAAGCAGTCATTTTCAACATACTCTCCATTTTAATTTGGTTTAGTTTCACGGATCACACAGGGCCTGATTTCTAAGTAAAGTTTGGATGGCTTGTGTGTGTGTCCTCACTTCAGTCACATTAATAACAGCTGGATAAATTATATGCTCAACCCTTTTCTGTACTTCTTATCTTTGCTCTCTTGTGTTTACAGGAAGCCATACAATGGCCCTTTTAGAAAAACTGGAGCCAGGTAATGTGTACCTGGTGAAGATCTCTGCCTCCAACCAGGTGGGGGATGGACCTTTTTCCAGCCCTGTAGAGCTGACACTGAGGCGTGGAAACGGCTACCGGAGCAAGAACCCACGGCACTCTGACAGCTTCCTCGACACAACAGGTTAATGACGGACATTCACCCAAAATCATATTCATTTGTTTCGTTTGGATGAAAACTGGTGAAAAATGGCTCCTCTGAGATCACAAAAACACTAGATCAGTAAACATTGTTTTTGAGCTGAGTTTTGTTTACAGCTACATGCATGAATAAGAACAACTTTTCAAGTACATCACTTTCTAGTAGAGGTGTGACAATACACTCAGCTCACGAGACAAGATTATACATGATATTGGGTTCACATGAACAAGAGGAGATGAGATTTCACAATACTTTTAAGAAAACTAAAATTACAAAATATATGACTTGACGAAGACTTTTTTTTAAAAAATTTATTAGAGTTCCAAAACAATGTAGGTGCATTTTGAAATGTTTTATAACTTGCATCCATGCATGACCTAAACATAAGCCTTTAATTGTTGAACTAATTATTTATTTTTTTTAAAGTACAAACAATATGCGCAAGATTGTAAAATGGCCTCATATCAGCTGCAAAGAAAACACTGATGTTTCTCATTATTGCTGTGGCTCTGGTGTTTAGGTGCAAAGGAGTCTGTGTTGTCTGGCTTTTAGTAGTTTTAATCATAGATACAGAGGATTTTAAAAGTGAGCTGTGGTGGTTCTATATGTGCTTTTACATAGTGCTCATGTTAGCTGCGGTGTAGGCTACTATTTTCTTACAGTGTTTACATATTTTCTGTGTCTTTTCTGTCACTTGGTTGGCATTTATGATTTCCAGATGTAACTGCAGAGTGAATTTGTGAGGTACGTCTCCTACCTCCTACCTAGAAGTTTGGATAGGTCACAGTCTGATAGGCCTCTGCCCTGTGCCTCTGAGACAGCTTTTCACTTAAACAAGAAATATCGTCATGATTTAATCTCATGAGATCTCATCACACCCCTACTTTCTAGAGCAGACAATGGACATTCTCACATTTATTTCCAAAATGTCTATTAATAGTTGTTGCCGATGTGCAACAGTTACTCATCTGAAACCCTGTTTTCTATTAATGTTCCAGTGTTCTCTGACGGCCTCTACCACATAGACCAGAAGTCCATGACAGGGATCATCGTTGGTGTGAGCATTGCTTTGGCCTGTATTATTATGTGTGCTCTGATCCTCATCAATAAGGGCAGACCAAGGTACTGATTATAATTCTTTCAAATAATAAAGGATGTTGATAATTAAAGAGCAGGAACTACAGTTTCTCTGTTTTTCTACTTTGTTACCCATGTGGCTCAAATAGAAAATCTTCCAGTCACAAGGTCATCACTGTGGGAGACACTGAAGGTCCACGGTCTGGTCTGTCTCTGCCTAGTGAACGCCATGTGGAGAACACCGAGGCCCTTATTCCCATGATGAATGATATCTTCATAGATGCCAAGGTGAGACAAATGAAATAAACCTCAGATTACAGATTAAATATGTACTTGAGCATGTTGCAAAGCACCGGACTCTTTCGACTTCCGAAGTGAGACAGAATCCTTAATAGATACATCATTGTATCAATTAAAGATACAAGGATTGTAAAAAAGATAAAGGAAAAGATGCAAGCGAAAAAAAAAATCACAGAAATGTGTCTGTCACAGTTAAATGATAAACCACTAAAAAGCTGTGCGTCTGTTTTGTTCTAGGGTGGATCTCATATGGTTATAAATAGCAGCGGTCCAGTCAACAGCAAGTATCAAAGCAAGAAGTGGCTGCTCTTTGGGAGGGATAAGAAAAATCCAGTTGAAAGCGATGTAAGTGGTGTTAGCCGAATTTATGCTCATTTGTTTTTTTATATAAAGTTGCAGAAAAATGATTAGACCATCAAAAGTCATCAAAAAAAATGGTTATACGATCAAGTACTAATTGCTATGTGCATCTAAAACAGACAGAAAAGAAAACATGGAATTCCGAAAAGCACTGTTTTTGTCAATATAATACCAGAGCTATTGATGTAAGAACTTATGTGATTTTGGTTATTATCAAGAAAACCATGGAAGATGGATAGATATTGGCTCCTAAATTAAACTCTTATGGGCTATTTTTGTTGTTATCATTATATTTTTCCAAACAAATATACCTTTAGTTCTACCAGGCTTGAAAATGAACAAGACATTGAAGAAAACAAGGGGTGGTCTAATGATTTTTTCCATGACTGTATACACAGCTCTTTGTCTTGTGTGGTTTAACAATTGATAGCTGTAGACCATAGGTTCCAAAGCTTTTTCAGCTCAAGACCAAAATTTAAAAAAATACTTTAGAACTTGCCTTATAACTTGCCTTAACATCTGCATTTTACAGCCATTTAGGTGATTGTATAAAATGAACTCTTGTCTCAGTGTAGCAGCTCTCCAAGTTATATGGTCAATACACAGTGAATTCTGTTTTAATCTGTAACCCTCTGGTATCCGGGTGCACTTTTATGCACACTTTGCACTTCCTGTTAAAAAACTTATTTTTTACAATTTAAATGAGATTAGAATCGAAAAGTTGTTCATTTTTGCATAATCTTTACATTTGAGCCCCCAAGTTTGCACATTTATAACAAAAGAAATTTACAAGACTAGCATCTGTCTCCAAAGTGTGCGAAGAATGCACTATTTCTCCCTATAACCACTGTTATTAATCCATAAACCATAAATGCATACATCAGGCTTTTGATGATATCTGGGCTTAATGTAAGAGGAGAGGCTCTATTTTAATTTCTTAACCACATGTTTACCCTGTGGGTGACCTTGATTTACAAAAATAAAATAAAATAAAATTAGAGCAGAAAAATAAATCAATATAAAGTATTTAACAGTTTGATTTATAGATGAGCATTTCCTGCACACTTGGTGACAAATGGTAGTATTTATAGAGTTTGTGCAAAAAATAATACTGCAAATTAACTAATGCTGGTGTTAATTTTTGACATATGCCAGGCTGTAAAAATCAAATAATATGTAATCCAATGTTTATGTAGTATATTAAAAAAATATATATGTTTTGTGTTTTTCAAAAATTGTTACATTTACAAACACAGCATTTAAAGGGTTAAACATGTGACCGTTAGTGAGTATTTGGTATTTTTATTTACGGCTCAAGTTGATGAACTAGAAAAAAATGTAAAAAAAAAGTTCAAAACAAACTGAATGAAAAAATGTTGACATTATTCCACAAGTGTGCTTTTTTTTTTGGCACACTTGGTGGTTAGTAAGGGCCTCTCTGGTCAGGAGGTTAACCTTGGTTTGTCTTTTAGTCAGATTTTCATTCTAATTGTTTTATTTCTACAGGCTGAGAGTAGAGCGAGCTTGTATGAAGCCGGCAAAACTGTTCTAAGGTACGAGGAGCGTTTAGGTTCAGCGCCACTGCCGCCTTCTTCCCGGGAGATCATCTATGGCCCACTTCACTCAGAGAGCTCCCACGGTAGCGAAGGCAGCCAAGAGACCGGAGACTCTGGACACTACTCCAACGAAGAGAGCAACGAAGAGATGAGCAACCCCTCCACCGGCCAAAGCTCCAGACCCGAATCATTTGGACCGGACGACGTCATCACCACCGCCGCCGAACTCAAGCAGTCCTTCAAAGTGCAAAACGAGGAGACGCCAAGACATCCCCTCCATCGCTCCGCCGCTGATGCCGCCTGCAGCTTAGAGGGCTCTTGTCCGGCCCGACACTCGTCCCAAGCGGTCGGGTCTTGACACCGCCCGGCCTGGACGCGCTCTCCGCCTACCGGAGTTATGCCGCTGCTTCCTCGTTTGCTTCCCGAGTTGAGCCTCCCTATCATTTCCTGAGGCGCAAAGGACCAGGGAGCACAGCTGCTGCGACGGAGGGAATGTGCATTTGCTTCGGATCTACCTCAGGATTTTGTATGAATGTTTGTTATAACATTTTATTTCCATTTTTTAAACTTTCTACCTGTTTGTCTGTGTTTGGCATTGTCTGTCCAAAACCAAAGCTCACCTACGATGAATGTTTAAAAGAATGTCCGAAATGTACTGCGATACATTTTCATTATATTTAATTTTTTTTTTTCCACTGGAGCAGAGGGTGTGATTGAGCCCTTTTGACTTTTGACTGATTATCTACCTCAGTGTTCTGTTCCTGTATATACATTACTACCTCCTTTGTACCACGTATTGTGCAGTATTATCTCAGACTCAGGGGACAAGGTGCAAACACTTTATTGCCACGTCTTGTTACCTCTGTTGGGCGTTATTATCTAGAGATCTTCATTTTTAAATTTTCTCGAGCTTTTATTTTCATGGTTGAAAGAGCTTTCATTTGACATTATTTGTTGTTGAATGGTGGACGTTGTGAAAAAATAAGTGCATTAGATTTTTTCAAACTTTGAGCTTTATTATACAATATTGTTTAGCCTTTTAAGTGCACTGAACCAAAAGCTTTAACATGGCCTTAAAGTTGAAAGGGCTTTGCATACTAAAAATGATGAGATCCAAAGACAGGAAGAATTGTACCCAAAGAGTTTTGATAATACAAAGATGTTCTATGGCAGCCAAAAAAAGAGTGAGTGTACGTTTGCCAAAATATTGATGTAAATTTTCCCTAAGAATGGTGGTTTAGGTGCTTTACTCAGTGTAAATTTTCTTAATGCTTTATTCTGGTGAAAGCTTTAGCGCAGGTCTTTCTGGCATGTGCTCCATTTGCCTTCTAGACCATTGCTAACTGCAGCGGTGATGCCGATGCTATTATCCAAAGAGTTGTCTGCTTCCTCAGATGGGTACGGCTTTATATTCAGTTGATTCTTTACATGACGAGGTGGAAACTATTAATACGAATCCAAAGACCAATGCCAGTGATAGATAATGATGTTTTGATTCTTTGCTCGGAGGGTCATCTGTCACTGTTCACCAGATTTTCTGTGTGGGGAAGAATTCTTTATCTCTCCATAATATTTCCTGTCCAGGTGTGACAATGAAGGATTCTGACTATCAAAATCAAAACCCAATGTGTGAACAGCAACATAATCAATTTTTATATCTTTGTAATACAAATAATCCCAACCAAAGAAACTTGAAGTCTCTGTTAATTAGTGATTTTCTTTGGTTTTCACTTCATCTAAATGTGATTTGATTTTCAATGGTTTTAATTACTAGAAAGGCATTTTTACATAGTTGAATTCGTAAAGCTTGAGATATCAAAAGCTGTTCTACTGTATTTTGTCACCATCATATTTCACCTGAATGATGCTTAGGTTACAATAAAAATTTAAAATTAGATTTTTTTTTTTTTAGTATGATGTGAACCAAAAAAATATCCCCTTTTTCAATTTCGATGTGGCAATTTTCTAAATTATAGGATTGTCTCAAGTTTAAGCTGTCTGTGTAAAGTCTGATGTGATTCCACAGGTGATTTTGCTGACTTAATTCAGGTGCCAAATATAGATTTAGGATGTAGACTTAAGTATTATTTAAGTTATGATTTTCTGATATTTCTGCTTTTGAATACCAAAAACACCCTTTAATGCAATGTATGCAACAGTACAAATTATTTTAGGAGTTGAAATGTTGCAACAGACTTTTTTGATACTCTCAAGATGATCGCAAATAAAAAAAATAAAATTCCTCTTGGAGAAATATGTGATGTTTTACTGCGTCTTTTTGTGGTTATCAGAGTTTTTATAAATATGGGAAGTTTTTCTGTTAAAAACTCTTCACACCATGAACAAAATCTTGTACAATCTAATAAAGAAAGCACTGCATTAATAAGATGAATAGAGACAGAAGAAATTTAAACAACCTCTATTGTCTTAAATGAAGATAGATAGATAGATAGATAGATAGATAGATAGATAGATAGATAGATAGATAGATAGATAGATAGATAGATAG
>JAPTGZ010000023.1:18273641-18286351 GCA_029814645.1 Fowleria isostigma | reverse complement strand
AAACATTGGACTATGTTTCAATGGATAAAGGACATGTGGTCTGATGAGTCCAGATGGACCCTTTACCAGAATGATAGGTGCATCAGGATGAGAGGAGAAGTGAATGAATCATTACCCATCATGCCTCATGCCTACAGCACAAGCTTATGGGAGTGTTATGATCTAGGATTGCTTCAGGTTGTCACGTGTAGATTCAGCAATATTATGTGTCCAAAAAATTTCAGAAATAAATCTTGTGATATTGCTTGAGCTTCTTGAAATGTTATGGCAAATGCAGACCATGATCAAAGTTAGAGTTGACCTCACAACAGATTAGAGTGTGGGACTTTTTTTGGTTTGGCTGTGTTTTCTTATATTAATCAAAAATAGTACCAAGAAAGAATGTGGATTCTAGATCTGGATTTTTGTAATTTTTTTTTGTTATTTGTCTGTTAAGTCCCTCATCACATATGTGATCTTGTTTGAACAGATGTTGTTTGAGGAAAAGGCTGTTGTCATTCAGAAGTGGGTAAAGGGCTGGCTGGCGAGGCAGCATTATAAACGTACAGTGGCTGCCATTGTCCTGCTGCAGAGCTGTGTACGTCGCATGAAAGCCAAGAAGGAATTAAAGAAGCTCAAAGTGGAAGCGCGCTCTGTGGAGCACTTCAAGAAGCTTAACTTTGGCATGGAAAACAAAATTATGCAGTTGCAGCATAAGATAAATGAGCAGGTGAGTTCTGTCAAAAAGGTGTATAAATGTATCTGCGACAGGTAAATGTTCTACAAATAAATGTTATTCACAGACACAAACGTACAAATAAAACTGTAGACAGAAGAACATGGGGTCATTGGGAGTTGTTGCATCACATGCATAACGTGTGTGTCTGCCCCGCAGCATAAGGAAAACAGAGAGCTCAGTGAGAGGCTGAATGTTGTGATGAAGACCCAGGGTGTGGAGAGAGAACGAGTGAGCAGAGAGATTGAAAACCTGCGGAGATCAGAGCAGGAAGCCAAAGCTAAAGCCGAGACGGTGCCCTCACTGCTGGAGCAGCTCACCTTCCTTCGCCAGGAGCTGGAGACCACCCGAAGAGAGAAAGCTCAAGTGGAAAAAGAGGCAAAGGTCTACTGGGAAACAACACAAGAGGTAGGCCACTCTCTATGTTTCATCTAAATCTGACTTTACTCTGTGGAGCTTGGCTTTAGTTCCTTTGACATTATCTTCTTTCTTAAATAACCTGCATGTTAGCATTGGTGAAAATACACGTGTACCTTAGATTATATTAAAAGTAAATCTTTCAGTTAAAATTGTTTGTTTGTTTGTTTATTCATTCGCACACAAAAGAGAAGATAACAAAGAACATAATACAAAACAATGGTTAAAAATAGGTGCAGGTGGAGGGCAAAAGCATATAAGCTTGTACTAGGCCCTCCATGTACATTAAACATTCGCATAATTTTGTCTCCAAATCTCAACTGAACAACTTTTGTTATTAATTTCCCTCCTACTTTCACAACCATCTTCCCTGACTTCAGTTGTGTTTTCATAAATTTGTTTCTTTATTTTATGCAGTTTTCTTCTACTTTTAATAGAAGCTGTGTGCTATTGTATTTTTTAGTTTTATTAAGATGGATGTGCATTTGAGTTATAATTTTTTTGCACACAGTTTTGTTTTCAGACACATTCCTGTTAATACACATTAATAATCACCTTTGACCAGGTGCAGTGATTACATACTATGTCCCAGTTACACTTTATCGATCAAAAATAAATCACGGTTACAATCATTTCAAGAGAAGAGACAAAAATATTTTACTCCAACTTTATGGGAGACAGCATATGGGAGGTGAAGGGTGTTGTGGGATACTGAGTCAAGGGTACCTCATGTCCACAGTTAGAAGTTTCTCTCTGTTTAATAATTAGGTGCTTGGGGCCTTACAGGCCCAAGCACCTATTGTTATTTTATTTTCATCTTGTGGCCAAAATATTGTCCTGTCTCTCCTCCTAGGGTATTGGAAAAACCCATGCAAATTACATTTTTATTTCTTTATTACTCTGATATATTTGAGGCAGAGGTGTGAAGTTACACAGGTGTCAGGTTACAACTGAGTCATGCTCCACAGAAGAAGAGCCACATACCTAGTGGTCCCACCCCATAACTCAGTCACTGTTTGTCCAATCAGCACCAAGCTTGCTGTGGTTGTTAGTCCCACCCTTAATGAAATGAAATAACAATATTGAATGTGATGCATAACACCTAGGAGTAACAGGAATTTGCCTCAACTCCGTGCTGCTTCAGCCTGGTCTTGGATGGGACCTTGTAATGACAAGCGGGACCTATTGACATAAACGACTTTAGAATCAAACTAACATTGCCACCCCACCCCAAACCCCTCTTACAGTTTTTGTGCGTGGAAATTGTCTAGTTTAGCATGCAATGTTTTAAGTAACACAGTGATTTTTAATCCACCAGCTAAAAGACAATTACATGGATCAAAGGGTTTTGTTTTTTGTCTAATTTCACTTTTAGATGGTGGAGGAGCTGAATATGAAGAACAGCTTGTTGAACAATGAGATGGATGAACTGAATAAACTAATCCTGGAGAAAACCCAACAGTTAACAGGTAAAACAAAATGCCTCAAAATGTATAGTACTTCAATAAAAAACTAAAAAAAAAAAAAAGTATTTATTTCTTAACATATGTATTTCAGAGATTAAAACCAATGTTGTGAAGACTAAACAGCTGGAGAAGGACTTAAATGAGGAACGTTCCCGTTACCAAAGTCTACTAAGTGAACACCTTTGTCTGGAAGAGCGACACAGAGATCTGAAGGAAGAGATGGACCTCAACATTGTGAGAAACATAATGAAAGTAGATTTAGACGTGGTTATGTATTTTTTTATGACGTGTAACATTTTCCCATTCAGAGTCCTAGCAAATCTGGGCACAAGAGGACAGACTCCAACTACAGCAGTAACTCATCAGACTTCAGCCTTAGTTTAGGGTCAGTGGATGGAGAGGATAGCTCTACACACACAGAGGTAATGCTCTTCAATTCTGAAAAGGTGGTCTTTGATAAGAACTGCTTTTATTATTACTATTATGAGTATTAGTATTATAGAATCAAGGGGATCTAATTGGTATTGTTTGTTAAGTAATCCTATAAATATAGCATCCTCATTGGGTTGTGAGGAGACTGATCAAACCAGTGCTTTTGTTGACCTTTGGTTAGGATGAGGATCAGTCCACAGTCGACCTGCCAGTCCTCCTGAAGCTCCAGAGAAGAATAAAAGAACTAGAGCAGGAGAAAAAGTCACTGTGGCAGCAAATCGATAAAAAAGAAGAAGCCCAACAGGAAAAAGCAAAAGTATGTACACCACTTTTGTGTGTGGTGAAATAAAATGAAAATAACTGTAATAATCCATTAGTCATGTTTGTTGATATTTGTGACTATATTACTAAAACTTTATTTTTCTAAAGGAGGTGGAGAAGCAGAAAAATGTTGGCAGAGCAGAACTTGATCTGGAAACACTGAAGGTATATGATAATGTATTTAAGTAAATAAAACTGCATCTTGTCACTGTTAGATTTCTTAATAATATTCATGATTAAATTCAGCGGCAAGAACTGGAATCTGAAAACAAGAAGCTGAAGCAGGATCTGAGCGAGCTGAGAAAATCTCTGACTGAAGAAAACAGGGATCTGGTGCCTCCTGCTCCAGGCTCGCTGTCGTACCAGATACTTCTGGAACAGCTCAACTCTTCCAACGATGAGCTGGAGATGCGGAAAGAGGAAGTCCTTCTTCTCAGATCACATATGGTCCGCCAGGAGGCTCTTAAATATAAGGTAGAAATGAATTATATTTGTTACATCATGTTAGATTCCACATACATCATTTTGTGTTGAATTTGAAACGGAAGTAACACATCTCTGTTGAACTGGTGCCTGTAGGACTCTGCTCTGGGAGAAGGTGTGAATTTAGATCTTACTGAGATTCCTAAAATTCAAGATGCTGACAGGTAAAAACATCTGGCTCCAGCTTCAGCTTAAACTTAACTGTGTTGGAGGTTGTGTTTCATCTTTGATTCTCTGATGCTCTTCAGCAGGTCCGCTGACATTCACACACTAAATGAAGATGGAGAGCTATGGCTGGCTTATGAAGGCTTAAAAGAGACCAATAGGTAATGAAGTAATCCTGTGTCTGATTATTACATCCAAGCAGTGTTGTATTGAGCTGAATATAATGGTTCCATCCTCCAGGCTTATGGAGTGCCAGATGCGGGAGCAGGCACGTATTCACAGTGAGGAGACTAAGAAGCTGCAGGAACAGGTGTCCAAGTTTAAGGAGGAAAAAGAGCAGCAGCAGAAGCTGTTGGCCCAGAGCCTCCTCCTGCCTGAAGACGCACGCATTGATGCAAGCCTGCAGCATGAGATCACACGGCTCACCAGTGAGAACCTGGTGGGTCAACTTACAGCCTATTCAGACCTACAGGATCTACCACTCTGATATTTATCACTTAAAATGAAAAAAGTAGACTACTGGATCTATCACAGGAGTACTAGTATATTTTACTAGATATGTTGTCCTACTTTATTGCATTCCTCCACTTTCTGTATTTTTAAAGAGAGGTTGGTCTTTCAAATGAAGTTATGATCCTACAGATGATGTTGTATTACTGCATTACCTATTAATAATATACTATAGTTCAAGAAATCATTGGATTAAAGCAAGAGAAGTAAAAATATTTTATGTTTTTCCCAGTCAAACAGACTTGGCTAGAAAACACTTATAAAAATACATTGGACAAAAGATCTCACACTAATGTTTCATATTTGCATCATTTTAGGAACTCATGGAGCTGCAAGGAAAACAAGATAAAACCATACGCAAGCTGAAAAAACAACTTAGATTTTATATGAAAAAGCTTGAGGAATATGAAGGTAATGGTATGAATGAAACTGTACAGCCATCATATTTACAAAGTGGTGCACAGCATTTGTCCTGTAAATAGTTTAACTGGTCCTTATTATTTATAGTGAGTGCTCAGCAAAAGAATAACACTTCCAATACAAACGCTCCGATGAGAGCCATAAATATCACCCGTAAGGAGAAAGAATACCAGGGCATGTTGGAGTACAAGCAGGGTGATGAGAGTAAACTGCTCAAAAACTTGGTCGTAGGTACGGAAAAACTTTTTTTCACAAATAACTTTTTTCTCTAAAGGAATGTAATGACAGTGTTTAAATTGGCAAAACATACTAGGATTTGTTTTATTCTTCTCAGATCTGAAGCCCCGTGGTGTTGCAGTCAGCCTCATTCCTGGTCTTCCAGCCTACATTATCTTCATGTGTCTGCGATATGCTGACAATATTAATGATGATCAGAGAGTCAGCATTCTCCTGAATTCCACCATCAGCAGCATCAAGGGGGTCATTAAGGTGCAGTAAATGTGTTGAATCTATAAAAGGAAGGTGACTGGAGTGTTTGTTTGAAATTAACTTTTTAAAAATTGCTGTTTCTACAGAGGCGAGGAAATGATTTTGAAGTGGTGTCCTTCTGGTTGGCAAACACGTGTCGGTTAATGCACTGTCTGAAGCAGTACAGTGGAGAAGAGGTAAATCTCAGAAGGCTCCATACATGGTTCTATTCAGCTGGTTCTTCATTATCATCATTAATTTAACCCTCAAAGACCTAAACAGCCGCTGGTGACCAAAACCATTTACTGATCTACAATATTTAATAACTTTTTAATGTATAATCCTATCAATACTGAAAAAGAGTGTGGGCACTAAAATGCTAGTTCCGGTCAGATAGTGTGGTAACTGAAGACGTCACTGGTCAGAGAGTAGATTATGGAAGATTTATTCAAAGAGAGTTACCAGAAGCAAGCAGTACAGTCTTGAGTTGGATTTAGAAGTGAGTCATTAGGTTCCACGTGGTCCTGGGTTCTTATCCAGATGTTGATTAATGTGGGACTGAAAGTAAGCAGGAGGTCTTGGCAGTTACATCCATCTCAGCTGATGGTCTCGCCTGTACTGAATATTTAGGTTTGTTTGTTTACACTTATATCACCGAGTTACGCCGTGGCCTGGAGACGGCTGATGTGTTTACATTTGGGCTGCTTGACATCATGAGACAGCCTGGGTCCAGAAGCTACTAGAAGCTACTGGAGCTACCAAAACAGATAGATGCAGGTAGTTATACGTGTAGTTAGTAGTGTCACTAAGGCGAATGCTGAGACACACAGTGATTTACTGACACTGATATACTGACAGTAAGCCTGTAGAAGGGGCTGACACTGATATACTAATGCAGATAATGGTAAACTAGAACATGTAATGATGAACTGATGATAGACTAATGCATCGTTACTTTTGCTAATCAGAAAGACTGTCTAATGAATACATTTAAATAATTCCGGAAAAATACAGTTTCTTAGCTATTCTTTGGTGTAAGATTTGTCTTTTTTTGAATGTTGAGAGGCTCCGCAGTGAACATGGAAACTTCAGCCTCTTCTGCAACATAGATTCACCAATAAAACCCATGTAGTTTGACAAATGGCATAGGCTGTATACAAATATATTCATGCACAATTATCTTTCACTGAAAAACATTTTCTTCAGTTATTACCCCTGACCACACAGGTCGCAGGGTATTGTCACCAGCTGGTCATTTATCCGTCCAAAAACTTTGGCATGCAGGAATAAGTCCAGGCCATTGGGGGCAGTCCCCCCTCCACAGACATCTGCATATACTCAGGCTGCACTCAATGCGGACCCAAATCGATTGTGACACCCAGCTGATACTAAGACATTTATGGCATTGGTTCGCTCAACTATAAAACTTCAAACATCCATGGACAGTGCACAGCATGGTTAAGAAAACAAGAGGGATGAATGAAAATGCCTAGGGAAAACACACACTAATGATTGTGGCGTGCCACTGGCTGAGGCTTTTCAAGTGCAATAACATGTTTTCAGTTTTGCTAAAATAACCTTTGAATTAATCCGGAGCTGTTGTGCACATTTAAATTGTCTGCAAATTAGATACAAGAAAACACCTGGTTTTCACTGAAAAATACAGAGGATAAAATAATTGCTTAGGAAAAGGTTTGATCTTGAGAAAAACTCATTTGAAAGTCACCACAAAAATGGTTAGTAGTTCTTAAAGGGTTGAATTAAACTGAAACTTCCTGACAGCTTTACTGCCTGAAACAAACCACAGGTCTGGATCATAGACCAGTTTATTCAAAGTCTTCCACAGTTTGTCAAAGCTAACATATGTTTGTGCAGCGTTTCATACACAGATGCTGTTTCTCATCTAATTCTGTATTTCTACTTGTTTATTGAATTCACTGAATGAACATTGTTATCTCCTCATACATAAACGTAGCAAAACAGATTATTTGCTGAATCTGTCTCCATTGCACTTACTCAGATTTACCTTTTAGTAGTACACTAACTTCCAATTGTAAAATGAATAATTATGGCTGATTATCTACTAATTAACTCAACATGTCTATATATGTTATGTTTAGATGTTTGTGACGTGCAACACTCCCAAGCAGAATGAGCACTGCTTAACCAACTTTGAACTGTCAGAGTACCAGGGGGTTTTCGGTGACCTGGCCATCCAAATTTACCGTCAGCTCATTAAATGCATGGAGGACATTCTGCAGCCCATCATTGGTCAGAACATAAATCCATATCCTCTTTAAATCTCCATAGTTAGATAATATCAGTATCAGATCGTGATGTGATGCATTTTGCTTTTATTTCATGTATGCAGTGGGGAGCATGTTGGAGCATGAGACCATCCAGAGCGTTCTAGGATCCAAACCAAGAGGCCTGAGAAAGAGAAGCAGCAGTTCTACTGTGGACGAGGCTGTTACGGTGGATGCTCTCCTGCAGCGTCTCAGCTTCTTCCACACTACGATGAATCAGCATGGGATGGACCCGGGGGTCATAAAGCAGGTGGTCAGGCAGCAGTTTTACATCATCTGTGCTGTCACTCTCAACCACCTGTTACTGCGTAAAGACATGTGCTCCTGGAGTAAAGGCCTGCAGATCAGGTACGACTATGATTCACCAGTTGTTACTATATTTAACATGATGGAATAGTGTGTTTTCACTTTTATCATAAAGAGAATACTGGGCAATACTGGACAGTGAGACAAAATGACAATATGTCAATAGTGTGAAATTTCAGAGCAGCATGAAACAGAATTTCAGCTTTCATTTATCACATTCACTTTAAGTTCAGACCAGAAATGTTCTGTCGGATTAAATGAGTTTTGAAATGGCCACTGTTTACTTTAATGGCCTTAACTCAGGTTATTACAATTTTGATCTGTGCTTAAGGTTCCAAGGAGACTTTATTGTTATTCCAAACAAGCACATGGTACATGGGAGGAATGAAATGAGTTACTCAGGTCCCAGTAAAAAGCCAATACCAAGAGAAGCTATAAATGATTAATAAAATATAGTTGAGAGAACAAACATCTATAAAAATATCACGATAAATAATGAGAAATATATACATACAATGAAATAAGTGTCAGTATAAGTTTACACATGCCCAGTGGCATAAAAACAGATAAAAGATCATACCAGATCATTTGTCCATATAGTTGAAGAGTAAGCATTACCATTCCTGTTTTGTTTCAAATTATCCCCATTATTCTCCTTCATGATGACATCAGTTTTATTAATTTAATGCTCCACTCATGTGTTTACCCATGTGTTTTTTGGATTACATGCTCCGCTCCTTTTCTATTCATAAGAGTCCTCATGTCAAAACAGTTGCATTTTTGTTTTAGAGAACATTCCTCCTAAAAGAGTTTTAGTGTTGCTTGTTATGTCAGTTCTGGAGTGGTGTTTTCCTCCAACTGCTGGTGATACAGTGTTCTCTTTATTGTGGATGGAGATATTTTTGTACCACTTAGCTCCAGAATTTTTACCAGTCTATCAGTTTTTGTCCAGGGATTGGTCTCATCTCATCTCCGGGAGTCAGTGCAGGTTTCCTTTCAATGTATGTTCCATGTTGTTAATATCTGTATCCTCATTTGTACAGAAGATCATGGTACTGTCAAACATTTTCTCCTGAACACCCCCCCCTCAAACAACTGCCATTAATGATACTTAGGCACCCAGAGGTTTCTAAATTCAGGACATCAATTTTCAGACATTTAAGGTTGTGACTGTGGTGTTTCTAAAGTTCTGACTCTCTGGGATTGTGATAACATAACATACCCCCGTATGAAAACCTTCCATACCAGTCCACACCAAAGTTTGTGGACAGATAGACAGACAGACGGACAGACAGACACACGGACGATGAACAGATGACAATACCCAGTAAAATTCTTTCTTTTATTTTTGTCAAATGTCACATCATCCAAATAAAGTGTTTGGGTTTATTGAAATAAAAAAGAAATGAAATGTGTTGAATTGTGAAAAAGTTAAAGCTGTCTATAAATATTTCCCTTCACAATTGTAATACAGTCATGGAGATGGTTTGTTTAATGTGTTAGAATGATTTTGTTATTCTTCTGGCTGTAGATACAATGTTTGGCAGCTGGAAGAGTGGCTCTCAGAGAGAGAGTTGTCAGGCTGTGGAGCCAAAGAGACTCTGGAGCCACTGGTTCAGGCAGCTCAGGTCCTACAGATCAAGAAGACAACTGAGGCCGACGCCCAGGCCATCTGTAACATGTGCACTGCCCTCACCACAGCACAGGTCCAGCATCAGTGACATGCACTTCTAATGCTTTATTGTATATATTTTTGAATAGTTCTTTTATTATCATATTGATAATATATTGTATAGTACATACAATATTGTACAATTGTTCTAACTTTATGTCTAACTAGTGTTTATACATATAGATATATATTCAGAGCTATATATGTTTGTATACTTAGTGCTTTATATTTATATATTATCTTTTTCGTGGCTTTGTTGATCATTTCTTTTCTGCTACTTTTTATTATATGAATGGAATGACTGTAACACCCAGTAACTTCCTCCTGGAATTAATAAAGTATTATGATTTATATTTTTTCCAGATTGTTAAAGTGTTGACATTATACACCCCAGTGGCCGAGTTTGAAGAACGAGTGTCAACTACTTTCATTGACATGATCAAAGTGAGTTGTTATATTTTTAGTTTCTATTAAGAGTGTATTACTGTTAAAACATGCTTCTTCTGTCTAATGCTGTTTATTTCTGATTATCAGGACATTTTAAAAGACAGGGTCCAGTCATTTGCCCTGATGATGGACACCAAGAAGATTTTCAGCGTCACCCTCCCGTTCACTGCCTCCTCTGTGGCTCTGGAAACCATTCAGATCCCCGCTAGTCTTAATCTGGGTTTTCTGTCCCGCATCTAGACCAAAGATCAGGACCAGAGGTTATGAAGATAATTTTGTGTCTTTGTTATGCAAGCTAAAGGGGGGGGCAGACAAAAATACAGTTTTGAAACAAAAAAAAATCAAAATTTGAAAAGTGAAGGTTTCAAAATGTTTAAGCTTAACAAAATTGAATGTGTTTTCTTTTTTGTTTTTTCATTTTAAATCTGAAACTTCTACTTGCTGTGCCCGGCTGCATGCCAGACTGTGCCCCAGAGCACAGCCCTGGCTCCCACCGTGTTTCTACCACGGTTCCCACCGTGTTCAAGTGGGCGGGAGGACCAGGCACCAGCCACACTGTCAATCAGAAATAAGCTACCAATAGAAATCCACCTCTTCTGTTCGTGTAGATCCTGCCCATCACATTCAGTTGAACTTGTAAGCAAAACTTTTTGCTTCGGAAATGATTTTGCCTCCCAAGTAACTTGTAAGAAAAATTTTTTGATTTGCAAAAGATTTAGAGGTGCAAAATCTCTGGACTTGCAAACAAAACTTTTAAAATGACAAAACATCTTGGGCTACAAGCAGAAGTTTCAGATTTGAAAAGAAAGAAAATAAGAACACTATCGATATTTTCAAGCTTAAACATTTTGAAAACTTCGTTTTTGTTTTCAAATCTGGATTTTTTGTTTCAAAACTGTATTTTTTGTTTGCCTTTTTTTCCCTTTCATAATAAAGGCACAAAATTATGAAATTCATTTAGATCAGGACCTGAGAAATTTGTAGCAGTTGTTATAATTTCATGATCAACAAAATACTTAAAAGGCAATAAACAGTTTGTGTAAGAGCCATGTTGAGAAATTTGAGTTATTGTTTACTAGAACATTATTTTGAAATATGTACATTCATAATGCCTATAGGTTGTAATATTACTTCAAGGCAAATCAATCTTATTTATAAAGCACATTTAAAAACAACAGACATTGACCAAAGTGCTGCACAGGTTCAAAGCAGCAACAGAAATAAAATAACACGGTGGTGCAGTGGTTAGCACTCGTGCTTCACAGCAAGAAGGTCCTGGGTTTGATTCCAACACCAATCGATGGGGATGGGACCTTTCTGTGTGGAGTTTTCATGTTCTCTGCGTGGGTTCTCTCCAAGCACTCCAGCTTCCTCTTACCATCCAAAGACATGCACTGATAGTTCAATGGGTTTATCTAAATTTTCCATAGGTGTGGATGTTAGAGTGATTGGTTGTTTTGTCTCTGTATCAGCCCTGGGATGAACTGGTGACTTGTCCAGGATGTATCCCGTCTTTGTCCATAAGTATAGCTGGGATAGGCGTCAGCAACCCTAGTGAGGCTAAAGCGGGTTCAGATGATGAATGAATGAAATAAAATACCAAAATGTCAAATCTCAGTCCAGTTTAAAAGCTAAAGAATAAAAATGGGTTTTTAAACAAGTTTAAAAGCATCAACTGTAGGTGAGGTCCTGATATAGAGAAGTAGGCCGTTCCATAGTTTAGGAGCAGTTACAGAAAAGGCCCGCTCTCCCTTGAGCTTCAGTCTGGACCTTGGAACATCCAGAACCAACTTGTTAGTTGACCTCAGTGAGTAAGAAGGACTGTGTTTAAAGATCAGAAAGACAAGAAGGTGCCAACGCATGTAATAACTTAAGAACAAACAGTAAAATCTTAAAATTCTAAAACGAAATGGGAGCAGTGTAGAGAAGGTAAAACCAGTGTAATATGCCCTCTCTTATGTGTGCCAGTTAAGAGGCAGGCTGCAGCAATTTGGACCAAGTGAAGGTCAAACAGGAGAGACTAAGAGACACCCGAATAGAGGGTCGACAGTAGTCAACCCAAGATGAGACGAAAGCATGAATCAACTTCTCAAAGTCTTTGAAGGAGAGAAAAGGCTTGACTTTAGCAAGGATTCTGGGGTGAAAGAAACTAGCTTTAACAACTGCATTTGTTTATTAAGTCTTTCCCCCATAAAGACAACATTTGCTGACCCCCCTGTACCCTTAATGAGTTTTGACACCTCTGTTATATCACCAAAGACATGATTTAACAACAATAAAAACAGTTTTTCAAATGTAACAGATGTTGTGCTAGGTGGAGGTGACCACAGCCCATATTAAGCCAACCAAAAGGATTAAATGATACATTTTCTTTATTTTTTTTTATTTTATTTATTAAATTTTTAAAATTTTCCACACTTTAATTTTGTTAAAATATATTTTGTTATAATTGTTTTAATTTTTACAAATTTTTAAAATTCTTTTTTTTTTTTAATCTTGTTTTATTTTATTTTCAAAAAAATAAAAATGATTTAAAAAATATCAGTTTTTTCGCAAAGTTTGCCAAAGTAGTGACGATTGTA
>JAPTGZ010000023.1:18233706-18243979 GCA_029814645.1 Fowleria isostigma | reverse complement strand
GTGTGTGTGTGTGTGTGTGTGTGTGTGTGTGTGTGTGTGTGTGTGTGTGTGTGTGTGTGCAGTACATCAGGTGGCAGAGAAGGTGGAGGGGCTCGGCCAGTTTGTAATGAAGACCAGGAGAACTCTGAAAGGACATGGAAACAAAGTTCTGTGCATGGACTGGTGTAAGGACAAAAGGAGGATCGTCAGTTCCTCACAGGTCAGACACATCCTGTTACTTTCTTCTTTTCTGCCTTAATTAAGTCTGTTTGTATCATGAATATCACCGATGGTGGTTTCTATGTGACATGTTTTTCATCCATCTTTGCAGGATGGAAAAGTGATAGTATGGGATGCATTCACCACCAACAAGGTAACATCATTTTTTTACTCGCCATATTGTTTTGTTTTGTTTTTTTGATAAAAAAAAAAAAGCAAAATAAAACACATTTTTCCATGCATTTATTATATATAAAATGCAAAAATGGTGGTAGAACGTGAACAGTGATTCAGTGACAGAAAGGTATTTACATTTTGTAGTGCTCATTTGACAGTTTCTTATTTTTTGTATATAAACCCCCCCCTAATTTTTCTATGCTATACTGTGCGTTAATCCATAAATATCTATTATAGTATATGTATCTAAAGTTGACCTAAAATTACATTTCTATGTTCATTATTCAGAGAGAATAATAGCAGATTCTAATACATCAGTGTTCTGCGTGTTGGGTGTTTTTCATATTTAAACTTTTATTTAAGTGACTGGATTTCTGCTGGTTTAGCATTTCTACTTTTACATTAAACAGGATCTGAACCCCTCTTCTATCTCTATGAATGGTTTTATTTAGGAGTATAAATAATAATAGTAATATGTAACTTAAACTAAGAGTATTCTTTAGTAGTTCAAAAAGGGTAACATGTAATAATGTTTGTAACTAATTCTATACTTACTCGCAGATCTAACAGATTTTTGCATCTGATAAAATTCAACAGTTTAATGAAAATAACGAAATGCACAATAATTTCAATAAACATGTATTACTGCAGCATCTGTTTCTGTTGTATAGATCTGTCTGGAGAGCACTCTTTTTTTTATCTTTAAAGGTGCCCTGCCACACATATTTAATTAGTTTTATGGTAATGTCTAAGTTCTACCATAGACTCTGTAACATTTTTTGTGCAAAAAATGCTTTGGTTTCCTGGTTTTCATCCATTCTAACATGGTATAAAAATCCTGTTGGAAGACT
Organism: Fowleria isostigma; assembly: GCA_029814645.1. Lineage (NCBI taxonomy): Eukaryota > Metazoa > Chordata > Actinopteri > Kurtiformes > Apogonidae > Fowleria > Fowleria isostigma. The sequence goes on along the minus strand of JAPTGZ010000023.1, from coordinate 18,242,753 downwards.
CAGCTTGATTTGCACAAGTTGTCATGAATATTCAACATATACTAATCTGCTTGACTCTGATTGGCTAACAGCTAGCCAATGAACGTAGCACTTCCTGGAGTTGACAGTAGTGTTTTAGTTATGGTCTGAGCACCGGTCATCGACTGCAGTGATGGTACTGCTCCAGGCTTCAACAACAACTGTACTGTGAAGTCTCTGTATTGTTGTAGTTCTGTTGGAGCATAGCACACAAGAACGCCGACGTTCAGCCATTCTTGCCGTATACGAGAACTGTCTCTGAGCTAGACACATTCAGTCTCACCTTGGCGAGCTCATGAATAGTAAAGAGCTCAGGCAGTAACACGTCACACCGATCAGCTTTTTTAATTGACCTGATTTCTCCACTTGTTTCTTTTCAGTGTCAGTAGCAGACAGAGGAGGTAGCAGTTCATTTTCACACTCACTACGTGACACAAACACTTATGTACCGAACATATTAAGAAAAATACAAATAAAAATGGTTTTGTGTGGCAGGGCAACTTTAATATTACCATTGTTCAAGTGCAGCTACACTCACACTGCGACAATCTGTGCTACTTCCAGTACCGATGTGCCTGAATTTATACTTTGTTATCAGCATCACAAAATAATTGCAGGCCAGCGTCTCTAAATCTCAAAGTGCTGTTTAAGGGACCAGATTAATTGTCATCCACTTAATTAGCCTGTCACTACAGTGATTTCCACATCACAAAATTAAGTTTTAAGGACACAAATACTATTTTTAACAAATTTTAAAAAAACAGTCCATGAAAATTAAGTCTGATCACAAAAATGACCAGCAGCACTGTTCCATCTATCATACAGTATTTATTTAAGCTTGCTGTCCTCTTCTCATTCTCTCTAATGAATTGGCTTCATCTCAGTGTGTTTCATGCATTTTCTTTGATGTTTTAGGAGCATGCTGTGACAATGCCGTGCACCTGGGTGATGGCGTGCGCCTACGCCCCGTCCGGCTGTGCTGTAGCTTGTGGGTGCGTGTCGTACTACATTTGATAATTTAAATGTGTTTTACCATCTGTTCTATTATCTGAGTTTTGGTAAACTGGCTTTGTGTTCTGACACAGTGGTCTGGATAACAAGTGCTCAGTGTATCCTCTGTCCTTGGACAAAAATGAGAACCTGGCTGCAAAGAAGAAATCAGTGGCCATGCACACAAACTATCTGTCTGCCTGTAGCTTTACCAACTCAGATATGCAGGTGAGATTATTTATTTATTCTTCATTAATATGTTTAATGAATAATGTCAACCCTGAAGCATGAACAGTTAACATTTATACATATTTATATATGTATAAATATACATAAATACAGTATTCATAGGCTTATGTGTTTTCCTTCTGTGACTTAATATAGGTACAAACAGATGTATCTGTGCCTTATTATTTAATGAGAGGAATCACTTCCTCCTTTATTCCAATAAAAGCAGCTTCCCTACTTGGTTAATAATTCCCAGCAGCCACTTTGATGCCCTGGTCACATGATTCAGTCCATTTATAGTGGTATTGACTTTTACTGAACTTAAGGGGAACCATTTCCTCTTCTTGTGTTAAAGATCCTGACATCCAGTGGTGATGGAACATGTGCATTGTGGGATGTTGAGAGCGGGCAGCTGTTGCAGAGTTTCCATGGACACGCCGCTGACGTGCTCTGTCTGGACTTGGCCCCCTCTGAGACTGGGAACACATTTGTTTCGGGGGTGAGGACACCACCTCCTCCTCAGCTTTCACTTCTCACCACTTTAACTGTATTGAATAATTTAAAGCCTTTTGTCATGCTGTGTTGTTTGTCCTTGCAGGGCTGTGATAAGAAGGCCAATGTGTGGGACATGCGTTCAGGACAGTGTATTCAGTCCTTTGAAACTCATGAATCAGACATTAACAGTGTCCGGTGAGTGACACAACTGCCTTCATTTAATGTCACGAGGTGTCTTCACCTAAAGCATCAATGTCTATGTTTATTTGTATATTTTTCCTGTATATTTTTATGTGAATATGTAAATAATATTTTAACTATTCAGAGTGTACATTTGATGAACCTCAGTAATGATAGATTATTCTCTTTTTTTTCCACATACTGTCAGTGTTGCTTCTCTAATTTTAATACAGTTTTGGCTCTTTATGCAGTGATTTATTTATTTTTTTTTAATTATTATATCCATTGCTGTTTGGGTCCTAGTTATATTTAGTTGGGTTCATATCTATAACAGTTACATTGCAATGATTAAAGCACCTAGTCTAGCATCTAGCATCTTGACTTCAATTTAGTTTTGATAACACTAATCTTGAGGTACGTCTGTATTGGTCATACTGCATTTGCCTTGTTGGGATATTTTAACATTTGCAAAACACTGCATTCTAATAATAGAAGTATTTCATACCAAATGTTAAACATTAATGTTATATTGTTCCTAACTTTGGCTTCTTGTCTTTTTCTCAACAGATATTATCCAAGTGGGGATGCATTTGCATCTGGCTCAGATGATGCTACAGTACGTAGGCAGATGTTATTTACTGATATAATCTTAAATTGCTCTGAATCAGATGCTTTTACTTACTCTGTAACCATATTTTGAAATCTCCTGAAACTTCAAATATTTATTCTTGTTACAGTGTCGGCTCTATGACTTAAGAGCAGACAGAGAAGTGGCAATTTATTCCAAAGAGAGCATCATATTTGGGGTCTCCAGTGTTGATTTCTCTCTCAGTGGTAAGAGACGGTTTGCTCACCTGAACTTTCAACTGTTTAAAAGAGTTATTATTTGACACATTTTCCACTTCTAGGGAGGCTACTGTTTGGCGGCTACAACGACTACACCATAAATGTCTGGGATGTTCTCAAAGGAACGCGGGTTTCAATTCTGTTTGGACATGAGAACCGTGTCAGCACACTGCGAGTTTCCCCCGATGGGACAGCTTTCTGCACAGGCTCCTGGGACCACACTCTGCGGGTAAGAGACATCTGTTCTCTGATCTAAAAATATTTGTATCTACAGTGATGTTTGTGTTTCTGTTGTGTAAAATCTGCTCTTTCTTATTTTCAGATTTGGGCCTAAGGACACAGAGTTAGAGGTGGACAGACCTATTTGAAGACACACCACCATTTCAGTTTGCTAGAGTACAATCACAAAGATAGAGACTCAGTTACTGGTTGTACATAGGGCATATCAATAGCATTGTATATATACTGCAGTCCCATGGCCAGGGTAGATGTATTTTAGACAGTAATTAAACCAAATGGCACGCTTGTATTTGAATATAACTGAAAGAAATTGCACAGAGGTACTATGATGTAAAATGTATATTACAGAAAATATCACTGGTAGTGAATAGCATCAGTCTAGGGTAGAAGTGACACAATAAATTGATGTATTGTATGTTCCCACTTGGAGGAAATTATTTGTTTATTTATGTTTTGGATAAAGAAGAATGCAGGTATGTAGTCTGTGGAAAAAAACTGCTAAAAGAAAGAGAATAGAGGTCCACAACTGGATTTTGTTACATGTACTTATCAAAAAAAGAGAAGGAAAATGATGAATGAGGATGTGGCTTGTGTGTTTGTAAAAATTAAATGCTGTTCTAGCATAATTTACTGAATAGTAAAAAATGACAATATTAGAGGTAGTTTAATGTCTGATATGGAGAACCTTTTGCACACAATTTAGGATTAAAAATAGAAATATCTGATTTATTAAAGACTGAGATGTGAAGCAAATGTATGTTTTACACCCTGCACCCAAATAAGCCTTTTCCTGTTCTTAAAAGCAACTCACCTGCCAGTATTACTCCAACGTAAAAGCACATTAAAGGGTAAACTTAAAAATAGATGATGTTAACTATTTATCTCATGGTTTACCTCTCATGTATGTTAGTTTTCCCAGCTGTTAAAGCCATTTACTGCTCGATGTGCACATTCAGTCACTGCAGACACCCTGTGGTCCCCCACTAGATATATAAATACCAACATATAAAACATGTTTGAATTCTTAGAATGTACTCCTTTTTGTGCAGTTGTCCAATGGCTGTAATTTCATATTTAATGTAATTATTTTACTGTAGTTTAGTGTACAGTTATACAGGACACTGTTTATCAAGATATTACAAACATAATAAATTGAGTTTTGAATATCCTGACTGTTTTTTCATTATCTTCATTACATCAACCAGGCAATTAAATAAGTTACTCGTTTACGTAGTGTTTACACAGTCTTTCTCTGGAATAAGAGAGCATAGATAAAGAACTGACACACGAAACAGGTGCGCAAGGATGTGATACGAGCTTTATTCTACATCATCCATAAAGATGCGTTTAGACAGATGTAGCGAACACTAGCCTCAGTAAGCTAATGTCGAACTTCGTTTATTTTTTTTAAGACCTGAAGAGCTTTACTTAATAACGTCATCCACTTTTTCAGCCTTTATTATCACGTGGTAAAATGACTGTGATAAATTTACAACAGGGCGATGAACAGTAGCTGACTACAACCTTTAAATCAAATTTCCGTAAACACTCGCGGAAGTGATCAAATCTTCCGGAAGTGACGTTAGGCATTGCTGAATCAAAACAATGGCCGAAAGATTGCCTTGCATTTTACCGCCTCAGCTGTTTTTAAGTGTGTAATTCGTAACGCATTGTATTGTGTGGGAAAATCTTAGTAGAATGGACAGATGATTTAACAGCTGTAGTTTGTGACTGAGCTGCCAGCGGCCAGATCTGCTTTTCGCTGCCAAAATGAGTGATGTTGTGGAGAAAACATTGACAGCCCTGCCGAGCCTCCTGTCTTTAGACTCTCAGCCTGGATCCGCAAAACTGTCCTCCACCTCGAAACTGGGAAACCTCATTAGAGGAATCACGGAGTTAACGTCCAAACATGTAAGCATTTCCTGTAAAACGTGGACTAGCAAAATAAAATCAGCCTCGTAGCAGGAGTTGTTAATATGCTTCAACGTTAGTTAGCTTGCTAGACTGACTAAGCTAACTGCAAAAGGCTATTCCTCATATACCTTTAGAAAGAACAGATGTATAGTATTGCTATTAGAAATGTTCACTTTCCACCTGTACTTATATGCGATGGACGTACAACCTCTTTTAGAAGTGTTTTAGAACCTTTTCCTAACTAAAAGAGCTAACAACATAGAATAAAAATACTCCATTCGAAGTGAGGGATCTGTACTTAAAACCTTATTTAAGCAATGATATGGCATTATAATCAGCAAAATGTATGAATAATAAAAATATACATTTTGCAGAAGACGTTTTCCTGCTGTGTATGTTTAAGGATGGTGTACTGAACTGCTTGTTACACTGTTGAACTATTTAATATTCATGCTATTTGATGTGCTACCCCATGAGAACTACAGTGTGTATACCCACAGGACAGCATACAACTTTAATGATGAAAAAGCCTCAGGAGCAGAATTGTAAACCCACCTCTTAAAGCAAAACTGTATCCCTGTTTATCACAATAATTCAAAATCCACACATTTGGAGATGTTGGGGATTTACTGAACAGGGAGAGAATTAATGGTCTCAAAATTTAGCTAAGGAAAAAGCACATTATTTATCTTTACTATGTAGTGGAGCAGAATGATATAGATAATGTTTATAGCGTTCAGAGACTATACTAACTTTGTAGTTTTTCCATTTTCATTTCAGTTGAATTTACATCAGTTTCATTTTCATTCTAAAATTCACCATTTTAGTGCTAGCAGAGAATGACATTTCCCCACATACAGTGATTCTGTTTAATTATCTTTTATGTTGTCTTTTCAGGAAGAAGAGAAACTTATTCAACGTGAACTAACATCAATCAAAGATCAAGTTTCTTCCCCAAACACATCCATGGTACAGTTCCCCTGTTTGTCACATTGGCGTTGTAAAATAATTTATGTAGTGAAACAGCTACAGAGATCCTTACATATACTGATAAGTGTTTGGTGCACTCCTTGTGTTATGATCTGTTTCAGAGGCAGATGAAGGAACTGATGGTGAGAGCAATCTACTGTGAAATGTTGGGCTATGAGGCTTCATTCAGTTACATTCATGCGATCAAACTGGCTCAACAAGGCAGTGTTTTGGATAAAAGAGTTGGTATGTTTCTTCATAACTATCTGAAAACTGTATTAAGTTCTTTAGTGTTATTTCGTACACCTTTCTGGGCCAAAAATCAACTAGTGTGTTACTTTTCAGGTTATCTAGCTGTGTCATTGTTTCTGAATGAAAGTCATGAGTTGCTTCTTCTCCTTGTCAACACTGTACTGAAGGTTAGTTTAAACTTTTTACTGTGTCTCATCTTGAATCTAACTAAGTGGAATCAGCCTTGATGTGTTGTGTACTTACAGGATCTTCAGAGTACTAACCTTATCGAAGTGTGTATGGCTCTGACTGTTGTCAGTCAGATGTTTCCCAAAGACATGATCCCTGCAATCCTTCCTCTGGTTGAGGACAAACTCAATCATCCAAAGTAAGTAACATGTCTATCTGCATGTTTATTTATTCATCCTGATGATGAAAAAAAACACAGTTTGAGTCTTCACATTTATAGCTGTTGCTTGTGACATTTTTTTAGAGAAATAATTCGACGAAAAGCTGTTTTGGCCCTGTACAAATTCTACCTGATAGCACCAAATCAAGTCCAGCACATCCACAACAAGTTTCGCAAAGCTTTGTGTGACAAGGATCCTGGTGTTATGACAGCCTCGCTACACATTTACCTACAGCTGATTAAGGTAATTTATTTTTCATAATGCTGTAGAAAAAAAAAATACGATTCAGTGTGAATTTGTTGTATTATTATAGCTTTGGCACCAGAGTTGGTATAATAAAGTCCTGTCACGTCATTCTCTTGTTTTTCAGGAGAATTCAGAAGGTTATAAAGACCTGACAGTGAGCTTTGTCACCATACTGAAGCAGGTGGTCGGAGGAAAACTGCCCATGGACTTTAACTATCACAGTGTTCCTGCCCCCTGGCTGCAGATTCAGCTTCTCAGAATCCTGTCATTACTTGGGAAAAATGACCAGAGGTAATTATTATTTGTTTGGGCCTCTGATAAGGTGCATCTCATTGCATCATGTGGCTTTTTTCTGTCCAAACTGAAAATAGATTTGTTAGAGACTGCTTTTCATTTGACAGCACAAGTGAAATCATGTATGAAGTCCTTGATGAGTCGTTGAGAAGAGCAGAGATGAACCATAACATCACCTATGGTATGTTCACTGTAAAATTACATTTATGAGCTGTCCTCCTTTGAAAAGCCTTTTTATATATACCATATATTTATCTTTTTCAGCCATATTATATGAGTGTGTGAAATGCATTTACACAATTCAGCCCAAATCTGACCTGTTGGAGAAAGCTGCAAAGTGCATTGGAAATTTTGTTCTCTCACCAAAGATTAACCTCAAATATCTAGGTAAGATTAAATTGATTTTAGTCTCTATGGGCAAATAAAGTTTCATGTCTAAACAACTTTATTTATTTGGTTTTAATTTAGGCTTAAAGGCCCTCACATATGTGGTCCAGCAGGATCCTAAACTGGCCCTGCAGCATCAAATGACCATTATAGAGTGTCTGGATCATTCTGATCTCATCATCAAGCGTGAGGTGAGGTAGAGTCTGGTGTCTTCTGGATTGCAGTGTTGTTGATGATTCATGGTGATATGTGGGTTTTTTTCTTCTTCCTTAAAGACACTGGAGTTGCTCTTTCGGATCACCAATGCCCAGAATGTCACAGTCATTGTTGAGAAGATGCTGGATTTTTTGCGCATCAGCAAAGACGACTACACAACTATTGACTTGGTGGGAAAGGTGGCAGAATTGGCAGAAAAATATCCTTTTGAAGTGTTTAAAATCTGTCCTGGACACATAATTTAGTGGTTGGTTCTTTTTATTTTGGGACCAAAGTACAAATATAGCTGCAGGGGTCATATACTGCTCATTGTTTTTTTATTTTTAAACTAGAAGCAGAATATAATAAAAGTATGTGTAATATATAATTGTAGATTATAATGCATATATATTAGCCTCTTAGAAAATCCAAAGTAGACTATTTGCTTTGTTGAATCAAGCAACTCATCCACCAAATCTTAATTCTGAATTCAGATCCTACTGCACATGTTATTGTCTTTTAAAATGTAGTAATTATAACTTTTCTAGTGCCTTTCAAAACTATCATTACCAAGTGCTTCACAAACTGGACAAACGGTAAGACTGGAGAGTCAAATGCGGAGGAATAAATAAAATGACAAAAAGTAAAATAAAATTAGTAGATATTTGACTTCTCTGTTTTCGCACTAAAGCTAATGGAGATGCACTAAGTATCATGTTAAATTAATGACAACATTTGTATTGTCATTTTGTTTTGGGTTTCATCAGTCACATTTACTGAAGAATTATCATAATGTTATATTTTTATACTCTGTCTTGTCAGTGTTTTTTTTTCCTATAACCAATTATACATATGCTCCCGATAATGAATGGTTCATTGAGACCATGAACACAGTGTTCTCATTGGGTGGAGACATGATGCAACCTGACATCCCAAACAGTTTCCTAAAGCTGCTTTCTGAAGGTGAGACAACCAGACACTCCTCCTAGTTGAGATCTGTTCAGCAGTATAAGACAAACATTGATTCTGTGATTATTCATTTGTCACTAACCTAGGGTTTGACAGTGATGAGGAGGACAGAAAGTTACGGCTCTTTGCTGTAGATTCATACGTTTCTCTGCTCCAAAGTGAACCCAACAAACTGCCTCAGCGCTTCCTCCAAGTCATCAGCTGGGTGAGCATTTTTGGCTTGGTTTTCTAACAAAAAAAGAGGTTAAATCAAGAATTTAGCCACTACAACAGTAAACTCTAAAAATTTAAAAAAATATGGACCCTTTGACGAGTGACCCATGCACACGTGATTTTTTGCTCCGTCTCAGACTGGAGAGCAAAAAGACTGTGCTCCTGCTGCGCTCTGCATTGGTTTTAGCCGTGAAGTTATCAAAAGACCGCACCAAATTTAAA
>JAPTGZ010000023.1:18220143-18233606 GCA_029814645.1 Fowleria isostigma | reverse complement strand
GAGATGGGGGGGGTGGGGGGGGGGGTTCATAGACAGGAGGAAGATATAAAACACATTTATACTGGACCCTCAAGGAACGGACAGACAAAGGATGCCTAGTGTTCATCGTTTTAGACCAGGGGTGTTCATCTCCAGTCCTAGAGAGCCGGTGTCCTGCATGTTTTAGATAATTCCCACTTCCACACCTGGAAGCCGTTACATCATTATCGTTCTTCTGCAGAGCTGATGATGAGCCCATCATTAATTAATCCAGGTGAACTGGAAGAGGGAATTATCTAAAATATGCAGGACATCGGCTGTCTGGGACTGGAGTTGCCTATCCCTGGTTTAGACAGGGTGAGACTCCCAGCCCAGCTGAGCCGAGCCGAACCGAGCTGGCAGCGCAGCCCCTCGGATGGCGGCGGAGCCCACCAGCAGGGCTCTGTTGTCTGGGACCGTTCTGACCCAGACTGTACTCTCAATTCTTGACACTGAGAAACTACACCAGTTACTTTTAAAAATTGCAGGGCAGCAAGAAGCGGAAACATTTTCCACTGGTGACAGAGCCCACAGTTCGTCAGGTAGAAGCGTTTCACTAAATACACTTAGTTTTGCATTGTACCTTTCGCAGTCATAGCACAACAGTGATCTAAACTAGCCATATTTTTGTCTTTGATTTTCCTTTTTGAGCAGATGTTTCTAAAACGATGACAACAGTAGTTGCTTTAGTTAAATTGTATCAGCAGGAGCAGTGCTTTTGCCCTCCAGCGTACTGCGCATGTGCGGGATTACCAGAAGTAAACAATAACATTCAACGTGTCCATAGATTTCTTAAAGATTCATTGAGAAACAGTATCAGATCATAAAGAAATTTTCAGGCAGCCCTCACTAAAGACTGAAATGTAAATTGGCAGCTCCATTAAGAGAGTTTAAAACACAGCTGATTGCCTAAATTCACAATGTAATTTCTTCCACTAGGTGTCTCTCAATCAAGACAATATCTTCTTGACATGTAATGCTTAGTGGCATATATTCACATCATGAAGAGGATATGATGCTTTTAACAGGCACCTAAATGAAATCTGTCAATAAACTGAGTAAAATTGTAGATTAATCTGTTTATGAAAGTTATTTGATACAGCACACAAGTCTATGACAGTGTCTTAGTCACTTTTTGGATGCAGAAATGTTGCATATAGTAACTTTGATTTGGATGAAAACTTCTTCACATGTATGACAATGCTGTATTGTCTTTTACCTGACTTTAAAGCATCATTCCACATTAATATCTGTCTCTATTTGGTTAAGTCTCCCTCCTTCTCTGCCTCAAACAGGTCCTGGGTGAATATTCCCATCTGAGTGCAGAACTTGAACCAGCCACAGTTATGACACTTCTGTCCAAGCTGCTGGACCTGAAGCACACGAGCAGTGAAACTAAGAGCTGGGTCCTCATGGCTATGACGAAGCTCTGTGAAGGAGGGGCCGCTGTCTCTGTGGCCCAGGACATTTATGAAACACACAGTAGCTCCATGGACACGGTGCTGAGACAGAGGGCGCAGGAGCTGCAGCACCTGAGCCAAGACTCTGAGCTACGAGTCAGGGTGTTGCCACGAGATGCCGGACTGATGCCTCTGGAGGTAAAACTGAAACCAAGGCCGTGTAGCAGTCATGCTTGACAATGTATGCTGACTGAAATGAGATTCTAAACTAATAACAACAAAATATTTAATAACAGAATCAATTTGCTTTCACAAATGCCTGCTACTGTTGAAACTTGTCATCTATAATTGTTGTGAAAATTATTTGAAAAACCACAGTAGATGATGTGATTCATATTCCTTCTTTAGCAGAGTAACCTCTAATTATCTAATTGCTGGGATAATAAAAACATGCTTTTGCTTGTCGTCAATGAAACAGATTTGATTTGAATAATGATGGTATCAGTTTAAAATAATAGGGATCATTATTTCAGCCTTAAAGAGAAGCTGTTGTTGTTGCATGTCTGCAGTTATCAGATGGGTGGAGCTGAACACAGAGCCAAACTGGATAATACTGAATAGAAACATCTCCTGCTTGTTAACAGTTTAATGCAACTTGTTCAGTTTTGATATAGCCTTTTGTGAAAAAGTATAATAAGCCACAACTGTTGAAGTTCGCACAGACCCTTAAGAGTTTAAATTTTTGTTAATTTTATTGAAGTTATGTAAAACCTACTAGAAAGCATTTTAGCTCTAAATCAAGTTGTATATGTTGTGTGTATAAAATTTATTAGTAGCATAAAACGTAAACAATATAATTTTCAAATATTAGGTGGTGACACTAACTGCAAATTTTACACAACAAACATCTAATGACATTGTTTCCATAATTATATAATGTAAAATCCATTCACTACTCTACAGTACAACTGATTTACATAATTGCAAAATACATTCAGAAATAAACACCAAAAACAAAAATATACATGTAACTTTACATGAAGTAACACCCATAGGACAGAAGCAGCCATTCTCAAAAAACAAACAAAACTCTATTTTCAAAGTTAAAAACCCACAGATGAAAGATTAAACATATCCTGCCGTACTTTCCCAATTGTTCTCTTTTCTCTACCCTAAAGCAGAGTTTAAATCTGTAACTGTGTCGGTTTCCAGGTGGATTCCTCACTGTCATTTCTGGATGGATTTGTGTCAGAGGCATTGGCTGCCGGTGCTGCTCCATATAAACCTCCGCATCAGCGCCAAGAAGAGTTGGCTCAAGCAAAAGGTAAAATGTTTAAATGCAGTCATGCTGTGGCACATCTGACGCTGACATGTTTTGATTTGTTCTGACATTACTGTTTGTTTTCAGCTCTGAGCCTCGAGCCATACGGCCTTTCCCTGCCCATCAGCATGTCATCCTGCAGCATCGCTGACAGACATTCGCCTACGCTGATGTCCATGAGCTCTGGTCTGTCAGGAGACAGCACCGACCTCTCACACAAAGGAGGGTACGTTAAAACAAAACGCTGCTTTTACTGGCAGGTGTGTCTTAAGGTGTTGCTGTTTTGGACACACTGTGGGTTGTTTTTGTTGTTTTTTCAGCTCTACAACCTTAAAGCTGGATGGAGTGAAGAGGGTCTGGGGAAGGGAAGGATATTTAGCACAGAAGGAACCTGTTGAGGAAACTGCCCAGGTGGAGGTTCCCAGTCCGCTCCGTTCACCCAGCCAACAGGCGGAGGCTGATAGCACACCAAGCCAGACGCCCACTCCCGCAGTGACCCCTGAACCAGAGCAAGACAAACAGCAGCTGGCTTCTTCCCTGTTTGTCGGCCTTGGTTCCCAAAGTTCTGTGTGTCTGGTGAGTTAAGCTGCACCTGAGTCAGGGCTGCACTACATAAAGAAACACAGAGACCAGATCGCAAGTGGATTCCACCGAATACAAGCTTCAGCAACAACTAAGAGACTGGGTGCATTTGATCATGTATCTTTTGTGGTGTAAAGTAGGTCATCAGTGCAGGATCCAATGTGTTGGTGACAATGTGTCTCTTTTCATCTGCTAAGCACTGTAATTTGAATGGCCCAGGGATAAAGGCTAGTCCTTGAAAGATTTTTGTTTTCCTAGCTAAATTACGCAAAATAAAACATAAAATATATCAGGCAGGACATGACTGACAACACAGCCTTTGCAGCCTCTTTCCTTGTTGTAATAGAGACCCAACACACACATATTCCCATAGTGAATAATCTCTTTAGATGTCAAATAATCAGTGTACCAGGAATAAAATAAGAATAAAATCTGTACATCAGTGTATCTCATGTCAGGGTTTATGTCTGCAACAGTGTTTGAAATGTCACAAAGAAAATAAACCCTGATATTTGCGCTATACTGGTGTATGGATTTAAAATAATTTTTAAAAATTCTTCTTAATTGTTTGATGCATTTATCCTTGTACCAGAAATCTCAGAGCTAGTGGCCAACTGGAGATGCTGTAGACACAGGCAAGAATTGGTTCACCTGCTTTTCAAAACCAAGTGTGAGCAGGGTGTGACAGCTCACTTGCTGCTTAATTTTAGAAAAGTGATGTTCATCCAGATTTGCACTGGTTAAAATATTGGCCACTGAAGACATTCCTGCAGTTAAATCTTAAAACAGTAAACTGTGTTTTTTAACTTAAATTTTGTCTTCCAACAGATGGGAAAATCAGACCCGACGCCACAGAGATTCAAAAGAAAAGCCCAAGGTCAGGACTCATCCTCAGGTGTCAGTGAGAAAACACCCAATTCCCTCGACTCCACGCCCAGCACTGTAGATAACTTACTTTGTAACAGCCTATTGGACTCAAACATCATCTCTGAACCAACCAACCAGACTCCTCAAGCATCTCAGAGCCTCACTACTACTAATGGAAACTGTCATGAAGAGTTAACTGACATAAAGGAAAATAACCCCCCTCTCATCCACAATAATGAAGAACCAGACAGACTTAAAGACTTGTGTCTCAGTTCACATCTTCCCGCAGAACTCTCTGGACTCTCCCACTCAGAAATCACTCCTCTGTGCTCCAACCAAAGTGTGAATCTGTCAGCCTGTCATGTACAGAAAGATGACTGTTTAGAGTTGGTCGTTTTCATTTTCAATTCCTCTGACTTTGCCCTTCAGCAGACACAGCTTCAGGTTGACTCCGGGGAACTTGAGGTAAATTATTGCGTAATAAATTAATGATGCTACATATTATCTTAATTATTCCTTTGCAGTAATGGTCATCCTTTATTTTGTAGATATCTTTAATAACTGACAGTCCAGTAGAGGAGGTGAGAAGCCACAATGTAGCAGTGTGTCACTATTCTGTGACTGTGAAGAGGCCTTCAGTTCATGTGGAAGTTCTTGGGATGCTCTCCTACCAGCTGCCCGGTGGAACTCCTCAGACAATTCAGTTCTCGCACAAACTCCCACTAACTAACTTCATCAGGTGAAGTGTTTTCTGCTTTGTTACTGTACATGAGAATCAGAACTTTGGATGTTTACTTTGACTTATTTTTCTTTTTGTGTGTTCACTCAGACCACTGACGTTGTCGACAGAGGAGTACGGGTCAATGTGGTTGGCCTTTTCTCAGGACACGAAACAGAACCTGACGCTGATCAATGACGACCGAGACCCTCTCACAACTACGCTGAATGTGCTGAAGAAGAAACTTCAGGTTCATGTGGTGGAAATCATAGGTGAACGCACATTTATTTACTATTCATGCTGTGACTCCATTGTGCCATTTATCTGGAAATGAATAAGTAATCATCACACAAGCATACTTTTTATGTTCATGAGCTACTCTACATTTATACAACGGAGTCTGCATGATGCAGACCAAAGTTTTAAGATATGCATTGAAGTTGTCTTTGTTCTGCCAAATATGTTTATGCATTAGCTTTTCACCTCCGAATTTAATTTTATCTCAGAATATATTTAACCTTCATTTACAGTATAGTCACGCAACTGGAACAAAAACGGGTGACAGCAACAATAAAAAGGCAATTCAGTAAATGTTAAAACGTAGGGAATTGTTCAAGTTATTATAGCAGGAAAGAAAAGTGTTGAAAAAGTCAAGTGTTGAAGAAGTCAATTTGGTAAAACAACAAAAAACATTAATAATAAATTAAGCAATAGAATATATGCTTCAAGGATAATAATAAGGATAATAAAGGATAATAAAAGTGCATAGTAATGACTAATTCAGTGACTCAAGTGTTGTAGCTAAAGCACACATGTATAAAATGTAAAATGTAAAAAAAAAAAACAATATCCTCATAGTTTACTCTTAAGTTAATCTCATCAATCAGATGTGTTATTTAAATTATTTTATAATAAGGTTTCTTTCATTTTTTAATGATGGTGAGCGTTGATTACCTCTTAAAGACCTAGAAATGTTTTTGTGGTGACTTCTACATTAACCTTACATTACATTACCTATCTTAAGTTATTTATCACCACATTATTATATAGTTGTCTGCATTTTTGCATTTAGAAGTGAAAATGAGGTATTTTTCTATATCTAATTCATTGACCATGTAGTTGTTGATAAAAGCTCAGAGTAAATTTAAAGGTTATTATATCAAAACAAGAAAGATTGATTTTTTTTTTTTCTTATAAAAGCCAAGCGGCCTCCGTGTGCGTCTGTGTCTGGGGACTCAAACAAAATTCGGGAATAAATGACTGCTGCAGTTTGGCATACTTATGTAGTTTTTGTCAAGGAACAAATTAGCAAAAATGGCAAGTTGATAGGACCAATATTTTTGGAGATATTAGTAACTTTGGAATACAATAGCCTTATAATCACATTGCTATATCCAGAATGCTTTGGCAGTTACTGCTGGACAAATGTGGTGCAGCATGACAAATCTACAACAGCATAGAAACTCACATATCTAATACTTGTGGATCCCCATGGGTCAAGGCACTAGTATATTATACATAAACTGACCATAAAAACAAGTGTCTACAGTCACTGTCAAACTACATTAGTTTTACTGGTGAATCAATGTTGCAGAAGATGACGTGTTTTCATGTTCACTGTGAAATCTCTGAACCCAAATATGTTGTATCTGATGTTGCTGAGAATCTGAGAAACTGAATTTTACCAGAATTATTAAAACATATTGTTGTTAGAAAACAAGTTATAAAACATTTTAGATCAAATACTTGTGGTTGCTGGTGGATTTTTAGGTATTCATCGGATATCGATGCTGTATTTATGATTATAAGTAACGAAGTGAACCTGAAGGAGAATATAAATAATTTAATAGGTGTATCAAAATTATCTGTAAGAAATTTTATTAATTATGAATGCTTTCACATTTTTTATAGCAGGGGTGGCCAACTCTAATCCTTGAGGGCTGGTGTCCAGCATGTTTTAGATATCTCCCTCTTCCACACACCTGGAAGCCATTCCATCATTATCAGGCTTCTGCAGAGCTGATGATGAGCTGATTATTAAATACAACCAGGTGTGTAGAAGAGGGAAATATCTAAAACATGCAGGACACTGGTCCTCAAGGACCAAATTTGCCCATCCCTGTTTTAAAAGATTTAAATAGTATTCTTTTTAATTTTGTTCATATTTGTCAGATCAAATTCTAAAATTCGATTTTTAAAAAGTCACATCAATCATATAAACATTGTGCTGCATCTCATAGAGTTGTGTGATCTGTAAAACTGACTGCAGAGCCCTAGTGGTACGCTGGTGGGTAACTGTAATAACTGTCTGTACAGGTGTGGAAGGTATTGTGGCGTGCCAGCTGGTCCAGGATCAGCCATGTCTGATGCACTGCCGTGTGCACGCCGGCACGCTGGCTGTGTGGCTGCGCTCTCCAGTTCCTGACCTGCCCGACTGCCTATTATACCACTGTCAGAGGGCTTTACAGCAGCACTGAGTCCCACATACGACACCTCCACCTCCATGATGACCCGGCAGACCCAAACACCAGAGAAGAAGAAAACATGGAGGGCGGTGGGCAGAGTAGAGAGAGCAACAGAGCAGTCCATCATGTTTTACTTTTCAGGATTTGATTTTATGTCCATGTATTGTTGATTTTTAACAGTCAAATTGTTTAGACACTTTGAAGGTTTACAGTTTACTATGAGTCATGGTGTGGTAATAACCTCAGGGCCTAAGGGTTGTACGGTTCTGTGGAAGTTTGATATTTCAGAATAACAAAAAAATGTCTTAACTTAATGAAAGGGTATCATGACTTTTTGAGCATTGTATTTTGGTGAATTTAATATTTCATATGATTTAATCTCAAAGGGAAAAACATGAATCTGCACATTTTTTTTCCAATTAATAATCATGTGAGTTCCACTACAGCACCTCCACTGACACAGCTAGACCATCCTCATCCTCATCCACTATAGTTCTTTCTTTTCTTTTTCACTGAAGCACTGCCATGATAGCAAACCCTGTTCTGAGTTCAATGCATAGACAAGGGTTAACGTCTTAAAATCATCAGCTGATCCCATTTTGTCTTTTTTTTCCCTCTAAATTATCCAAATTGATGATTAAATGCAGCTGATATTGTAAGCTAGCATAATTTAACATTGTGTACAAAGTGTGTGACTATGACATTGGTTCATTTGTGTCCAATTTCACACATTTTGTTGATTTTTTAAAAATGTATTTAAGTACATTTTTGCACCATTTTAGCTACTTTATTCCTCAGTTTGATAAAAACAAGCATTTACAGATATGGAAGAGAGCCTGTTTTTCTGCAAGGATTGTTCCAAGGATCACATCATGCTGCCATTAAAAGACCACAGCAGTTTAATTTACCTTTTGTTGGTATATGGGAATATTTTCTCCTCATACATTTTGTCTGAAAGCATATAAAGGGGGTTCTCTGAGATGTCCATTTGTCATTTCCATACAGACCTTATTTCATGTACTACAGATGCTGCTTCTGTGTAACATGATTATCTATGCACTCATGTTTTTGGTTGGTGAGTTTGGTCAGAGGTGGACTTTAGTGTTTTTTGATTACTATATTTTTGTATCAATGCAGTATTGAACAAACATATTTATTGGATTTATATTCTTACAGAAAATATTTTTATTAATTTCATTTAAAGAAAATCATCGTGCTTTGTGTACTGTTAAATTGCGCTGTGCCAGATTTGGTTTTCAGTTTGTCCAACTTGTCACAGCCTGTTTTGTTTGTTTCTTTCAACCTGAAGGAAGTATTTTTTTCTCCGTTGCGTGTGTGAAGCACAGCGTGAAGCTTAACGACATCCTTAAAACTTAACTGTAACCCAGCGCCTTATGTTCTAACACTTAGGCAGTAACTTTGATTTGTGCCTGTGGTACAAAGAAAAATGATTGTTTCGAGTGCCTCTCACTAGAGACTGCTAACTTATGAATAAAAGCAACACCTTGTAAATGAGCTTGTCTTCACCCTGTTTTTTTATTGAGTGCCTATGTGTGCTTAACAGAAAGAAAAGGGCATTTTATACACAAAAAATATATACAAACATTTTAATTCATAATTCTTTTGTTGTCTCAGAAACAAAAAACTTTTTCATGCTCCACTTTTCTTCGAGTATCATGACTACAGGTCCATAAAATGTCTCCATATACTTAAATTCAGTGTTTTGGCTGTAGGTAGTGCAGAAGTAAGATAATAATCCATGACTGTGTGAAATCTTCAGTGTTCATATATTTTGGTTTAGCCATTTTTTCATTTCTTTTTTCAGTGCAAGTTGGTATAAGTATATTCATTCATTCATTTCTGAACCCGCTTTATCCTCACCAGGATCACGGGAGTCGCACGAAGCCTATCCCAGCTACTTAAGGGCAAAGGCGGGGTACACCCTGGACATTTCACCAGTTCATCGCAGGGCTGACATATAGAGATAAACAACCACTCTCACAACTCTCACATTCACACCTATGGACAATTTAGATTAACCAATTAACCTAATAAGTCCATATCTGATTATAAAGTACACGCTTACCCATAATATTTCTCTCTGTATTCTTTTTAATACATGTCAGTAATCACCTTTGATCAATGATTACATACTGGGTCCCAGCTGCACTTCATCAAGAATAAATCACATTATTACAATCATTCCATAAGAAGTTTAAAAATACACTTTATTACCAAAAGTATTCACTCATCTGCCTTGAATCGCATATGAATTTAAGTAAAATCCCGTTCTTAATCCATAGGGTTTAATATGACGCCGGTCCACCCTTCGCAGATGTAACAACTCCAACTCTTTTGGGAAATTCTTTCCACAAGGTTTAGGACCGACATTATTTTAAACCCTATGGATTAGGAATGGGATGTCACATAACTTCATGTGAGTCAAGGCAGGTGAGCGAATACTTTTGACAATACAGTGTATGTTATTCCAACTTTGTGGGTGACAGTATATTAAAACCTACACTGAACCATAACAGTTTTAGTTTTTAATCATTATTTTTACTTTGAACTTAAATGTAAAATGTAGATTTACCTAAACTTACAGCGACCATATTTCTAGACAAATATTTATTTACTTATTATTTGACTTAGAGAAATATGATTTGTCCAGAGCTGTCCTACATTAAAAAGTTTTAAAAAGTAAACGTTCCAGTTACATATGTCATGCTTGTCTGCCTCTACACATACAAAGTTTGTCTAAATCCTAAATCACTAGTTATAGGTCAGTAAAACCAAAGTAGTACTAGTACCAAACTAATACTCAAATATGACAACCCTAGAGTCTCATCCTTCGTTAGTGCAGTTAGAAACATCCTCCTGATCACTACTCAGTTGAATGGGTGAATGCGTCTCAGTGCAGGTTGTGTTGTGTGTTGCGCGAGGGATGAAGCGCATGGACAGACTGTGCTCATCCTCCACTGGCTGCTGTGACAGGTCGTTGGTCTGCCTGATGCTGCTGATGGTGCAGCCTTGACGAGGACACACAGTGTATCGTGTCAACAGAGTGACCAAGATGGCCTTCATCATCACCATGGCGATGTGTCTGCCCACACAGGACCGAGGGCCAGTACCAAAGGGCTGGAAAAAACGGCTCGGCACCTGGAGAACAGAGCGGAGGCAACGACTGACCTTCCTGTTTGTTCAGCTGTGTTTATACTTTGATGATATCTGGTGAACTCACTGTTTTGTCAAAGTTACTCAGGTTGAACTCATCCGGGTTTGAGAAGAATTCAGTCTTATGCATCAGACCGATGTTTAGAATGATGTTGGTTCCCTTCTTTATTTCGGTGCCTTCGATGTTGTCGTCTTCCAGAGCTTTCCTCATAGTGAAATCAACCACAGGATGAAACCTCAGCGACTCATTGATGAACTTCTCCAACAGGTTCAGGCTCTGAAAATCAACATTCTCTGCCTCCTGTCCCCCTGAAAATGGAAAGCAGACAAGCATAGGTTTTTAACCCATTAAAGGCCAGTGCTACTTTTGTGTCAGTTCCCAAATTAATTTTTCTCTCTGTTTAACTGTTCTTAAATGATTTATTGCCAATTATTATGACATTATCATCTGTATTCTGCATTTTTCACTGTAAATCCTGTATTTCCTTATATATTTCCTATATTTAATTTAGATGTTCATGAAAACTCAGTATTTTCAAAGGTTATTATATCAAAACTGAGAAAATTTGAAGAATAAAGTGACTTTTTCAGTAAATATAACATTAACTGAACATAAACCTAAAATGTACAACCACTGTCATTTATCTAACTCCATGGGTTTTTCTGGTAAATCAATGTTGTAGAAGATGGCAGTGTTTCCACGGTAACTACAGAGCCTCTGAACGTCCAAATAGGTCTGATCATAAAAAGATGACAAACTGCATTTTACACCAATTATTTACATGTATTGATAGGATTAGTGGATCAACAGGTAAATAGTTTTGGTCGCCAGTGGATGTTTGGCTCTTTATGAGTCATAACAGTTTTATTTTTGCTACTTGAGTGAAACTGAGGTTAGCATTTACCTAATGTTGTGTTCATCTCCTCCACTAGCCTCTGCTCTACTTCAGGGTTTTGTTTAAGCAGAATGAGCATGAAAAATAGACTGATGGAGAGTGTGTCAGGTCCAGCGATCACCATCTCCAGCACACACTGCTGTACATTTTCGGCTGAAAGTTCTCCGTGATTCTATTAAACAACAGATAAAGATGATTAGAGAACTGCTGGAACATCATACTTTAGATTCATGTAGACGGGCAATAGCAGTAGACACACCTGAGCGAATATGAGCTCAGTTGCAAAGTCAAGATCTTCATCCAGTTTTTCCGATTCATTGATCATCTTTCTCTTCATGTCTAGAAGATTTCCCATCACATCTTGTAGCTCCTGACTATATGACCAAAGAAAATCATAGGTTACAATAGGGAAAAAACATTGGATTACTGTCATATGAGAGGATCTTACGCCGCTTTCTTGTGCTTGTTGTAGAGCCATCCAATCTTGAAGAAGATATCTGGCTTAATTAGAACCGTCTGCCAGGTCTCAAAGTAGTGATTAATCTTCATCAGTAATTCTTTTTCTGAGTTGAAAAAAAAAAGAGAAGGAAAAGGCAGGGAGAAGAGAAGGAATCACTGCATGTATCAGCAAAAGTATTTTTGTGCAATGCTTGTGACATTTCAACAGTTGTTCTGTTTTGCCTGTTAACATATTGTCACATTCAGTTGCATTTAAAAAAAAACATGGAAGAGTCTGACATTCTGATCAGTCACTACTGCTTCACTGTTATTTTATGTAATACAGACTTTTATAGTTGGAATGGATGACCTGTCTATTTATCTATTTGCTAATACACTTCTAATTTATGTATTAATTTATTTTCATCCTCCTTAATATTTGTACTTGAGTTTTTTTTTCCGTTTGTACAATAGTTTAGTTTTTCATAAAAAACCCTCAAGAGTAATCTCTTTATTTGACAGTACAATGGAAATGTGGACATGCAACACACACTGAAATTGACTCTGCTGTTAATCACTTGCTGAACATGAAAACTCTACACATACTACAGACTAGGGGCAGTGGGTTGCTACGTGCCTTGCTCAAGGGCACACCAGCCGATAATTTCTCAGCTGGTCTGGAGAATTGAACTGGCAACCCTTTGGCCACAAGCTGCTTCTCTGACCTTCTCGACCACAGCTGCCCCATTTAGATAACAAAAAAATGTTTAGTGTTAAAAATGTTCCTGAAATTAAAACCCTTCTTAACCCTTTAAACCCTAAACCTAAAATGGTCTATCTCGACTTTTTTTTTTTCTTATTTTGACAATAAAAAGGTTAGAAAACATGCCGTGAGTGAGTCCATTTGCCAATTTTTCTAGAGCACTTTTTATCCATATCCTTCATTTTCAGTTTGCTGCATGTTATAATTCTTCTAAAACAGCTTCTTCTCCAGCTTTCTAGTACAGGTGTGGGTAAAATTACCATAATATCATGACCCAATAAATTCTACAAAGTGCAACATCTCAGGTTTCAGAAACTACTGAAATTTTCCAATTGTACAAACAGTGAAAGTGTGAAAGCCATCCAAACTGTATATGTGCAGAATGTGTCAGCAGTGACATGTCAGGGTTTAACAAGTTAACTTTTACATATTAAAATATTGAACACAGCTGCTGAAATGCTACAGATTCTCTTTGAACTCTTCATAGATTAGAACAGGGGTCTCAAACTCATTTAGTTCAGGGGCCACATTCAGCCAAATTTGATCTGAAGAGAACCGAACCAAAAAAATAATACCATAATAATATATAAATAATGACAACTCCAAACTTTCCTCTATATTTTAGAGCAAAATAAGTAAAATTATACCCTGAAAATGTTTACATTTACAAACTATCTTTTAAACCAATGTGAATAACATGAACAAACTGACATTTATGAGGAAAACAAAGTTCAATTTTAACAATATGATAAACTGAGATGTAATACTACAGATCCACTGTGATCTGTAGATCTACAAATATACAAAACATTTAATAGCAG
>JAPTGZ010000023.1:18204934-18215007 GCA_029814645.1 Fowleria isostigma | reverse complement strand
TTAAAACACATGACTTTTCAATGATTACTTTCCTTTCAGTTTAGGTGTTATTTAAGAAACATATTATCATCATCATCTCTGTATTGTTTCTATTACTGTTGTTATTTTATTTGTTATAACTGTTTTTTGCTCTCCAGAACAAGGCGACATGAAACACTTTATAAAACACCCAACATGATGCAGCACTGTTCAAACCATAGTCACTTAATTTTGGTCAACAGAAGTATGCCAACTTTTGGGTTTTTGCAGTTTGAACAAAGCCTTGGTGGAAAAAAAACATTGCCCTTGTAAATTTTACTCATATTTCTATATGGAAACATTTACCATGGTTTTTAAAATAAATTCTACTCCACATTTTTTTAGTGCACATACCCCACCTCTTATCTGTTGGTCCATAATTAAACCTAAAGCCTTTGTAATTTTTGCCTCAATACAAATACCCAGTTGCCCATAAAGTTATAATAAAATATGTTAATGTATTTTTATGAAATGAGTGATTGAATGATGTGATTTATTCTTGATAGATAAAGTGTAACTGGAACTCAGTATGTAATCATTACACCTGGTTAAGGGTGATTACTGATGTGTATAAATAGGAATAAATTGAGGAATGTGTCTGAAAACAACATTATTTCAACTTCATGGGCAACAGTGTAGAAATAACACCATTGTTATTTGGTTTGAGTTTACTTTTCAATCTTCCCTTAAAACATTTTAAATGATAGACTGAACTAAAATAATGCATTTTACCAATCTACAAATTAGTGGGATAACTTTTCACCTTTGATTTTTGATTAGTTAAAAGTCAGAATCAAAGGCGAGTGATGAAGTCTGTGTGTCAAAGATGTTTAGAGCAGTCTGTGTACCTTCCTATATTTCTTTCCTTTGTGAGTGAAACATCAGCATATATACATGTTTAGTCTTCATTAATATATGATAAAAGTCTGACTTACTTTTTCCTCCAAAAAGGTGCAGTTTTGAAGAGATCAGAGCTTCCGCCACTAATTTAACAGATGATGAGCTTTCTTCGGCCAAATAACCACCAAATAACCACCGTGTTTATAAGTCCTTGCTTAAGCCTTCACTTTTCAGGTTGCTTAGAAACACTACCTCTCTGTGGTTACAAGTGCTACCGCTGGACAGAAGTACACATCTGAACCACAAAACAGGCTTAAAAAAGAAGGAAAAAGCTTTAATTTTCATAAGAATGATAAAACTGCAAGCCTTTCACTGGTTGTTCTTAGCATCTTTTATTAGATGGGTTTACTTCACATTTAGTTTTGTTCAGCAGAAAGAAACCCCACTGTCCAATTCCTCAACTGTAGAGGCTTTTCAGGAGAAAATTAATTAGCTGGGTCAGACTGACCGGAGTAAAAAGGAGCAAGGATTTACTCTGCTGCTCCAAAAGGAGGGACACAATTCCTTTTCATTTTATAGTCTTAACCCTCAAAGATCTAGAACTCTTTTTATGGCAACTTACAAACTGATTTTGCTCTGTATTTATACATTCATCATCCTTAATGTAATAGTATCCTTCAATTTTTGCCCCCTCTGCATTTATATTGAATTTAATGTAGATTTGCATAAAACCTCAGAGAAAAACAATAAACTTCATTATGTCAGAACCACAAAACTGTGGAAAAGTGACTTTTCTAAACAAAATATATCACTAAGTGAACATAAAACCAGATGTCCACAACCAGTCATTTGTGAATTCTTTGAGTTTTACTGGTGAATCAATGTCCCAGAAGATGATGATGTTTCCATGTTCACTACAGAGCCTCTGAACATCCAAATAGGTCATATTTGATGCAGCTGAAAAGCTGAGAAACAGAATTTTACTGGAAATATTTTAATTTATTGATAGGATTAGTAGTTCAAAAGTAATTAAATGTTTTAAATCAGTAGATTTAAAACATGTGCTGTGTTGGTCATTTAGGGTTAACATTTAGTTCAGCAGTTCTTTCATGGTGGGTTATCTGAAAATAAAAGATGAATGAGTGCAAAATGTGAAAAAGAAGAAGAAAAAAGAGAAAATCTTACATTTCTCATTATAGAAGAGAATGAAAGTGGAACAATGCAAACTTTTTGGGGAAATGAAAGCATGATAATGTTATTCATACACCTACACAAGTTCAGATTCTATGTTTGGAAATACTGGAAATGTGAAATAAGTTAATAGAAAAAAAAAGAAAAAAGATGAACAAGCCTTTTTATGAAAAGAGGTTTTCAGCACATGCACATCCCCACACTGTTTCACTAAAAAGCACCATGAAAGCTCTTTTGTAGATCCAAATAATGTCCCTCTTGTTCACAACTTATTTGTTCCGCTTCCATGTAATTTTGTGTAGGACTTTCCCGGTGACAATATTGAAATACCAGACTGATAAGAAGCACTACACTGTCTGAAGGACATGCCATTCTGGAAACATGTCCAATTGCTGCTTTTAATTCAGCAGGCCTACACAATCTAACTGTTTCTCAGATGTGTGCTGTTGCGCAACGCATCATGTGGTTGCTACAGACAGATTTTGACATGTTTATTTCTCACCAACAGCCCGAGTGTAGTTTCCCTCTGACGTCTCATATGTTGGCAGGTGTTCAGAAATGTGCTGCATGTGCTTGTAAACTTCAGCGCCCAGATCAGTCTGCAGCACACAACCTGGAAACATGAAGGAGAGGACTGGAGCTTCTGTTGAGCTGAGAGCATTGGTGGTGGGGATCGGTGTGCTGCTGCTCGTGGCCTCAGCAGGACTCATATTCCTACTGCTGAAGCACAGAGAGTTGTCCCAGGAGCTGTTCAGGTTGGACGCCCAGATGCAGGAGCTGTCCCAGAGCTGCAGGCTGCAGAACGGAGCCCTGACTTTGGACCCCGAAGAGGTCGAAAGGATAAAGAAACTCCACCGCAGCAGAAGGAGCGGGACCAGAGAAGAAGCACTACAAAGCCCAGACAAAGATGAGGATATGCTGATGCTGGTGACATACACCACAGTCCCCGTAAGGAAGCAATCTGAGCACATGTGGGGTCTTTTTGTGACATGTTTTAACGGTAGCACTGTCATTGCCTCATTGTAAAATTATTTTTCATCAGCTGTAATTATGAGAGACAACTGGGGGTAAACAGCAGCTTGTGCTGTCATTTTTAATAGAAACATTTCCTCTCATTTCCCTTTTGGGATAAAAAGCATGTGCATGTAATGTAAAGAATTCAACCATCTGTTGCAGATATTAGGAAGAGGTCTGGTTTTCCACTCTGATGCAGCAGAGTGTGACCGTTGCCTGCTCCTCCCTTCACTTTACTCACTTCCTTTTGGCAAATAGCTTTTCTTTAGAGGGCGCTATTTATGTTTCTAACAAACAACAGCACATTCATCACTGCTACATTCACCTGTTAGAGGAAATAACGTGAAAGTAA
Source organism: Fowleria isostigma (assembly GCA_029814645.1). NCBI lineage: Eukaryota > Metazoa > Chordata > Actinopteri > Kurtiformes > Apogonidae > Fowleria > Fowleria isostigma. Next base: position 18,211,592 of record JAPTGZ010000023.1, on the reverse strand, counting down.
AGTGGAGGAATTATATGTCACTTGCATGTTGACCTATGGAGAACCACAGGTCATATTTATACTGATATCTAGGAACTGAAGTTAGAAAATGCATCGTTCCTGTTTTTAACATAATTTTCTGTTATGCAGCGTGGTACTGTGGTTCCTGTCAACCATCAAATGCATAGCAACGTGATTGTAAGGCTATTGTGTTCCAAAATTACTAATACCACTCAAAATATTGGTCCTATCAACTTGTAGGAATATTTAATGTTGAGATGGTACTATTCCTCAACTGTAGGTACCAAATTGGCCAGTTAAAACATCTACATTTCTCAGAACTGTACAGATACATACAAATGCTCTGAGACCTTCCATTATTATGATGTAGATGATCCTGACTTATACACAAACTCATCTCTTGCATTAACAGATGTTTTTGTGGTTTAACACTGAGACAACATCATTATTTCCAATGCAATGAAATTACCTAAGTACTTAATCTTAATCTGTTTCCCTGCACATTTGTCCAGTTTTTTTAGATTCATTAGTGACTTGCTGCTGTTTTTTCTGTTTTTCATTATTTCAGATAAAGACATTTGTAGATCTGTGTAATAACTCCAGAGGAATCTGTTTACCAGGTATCTGTCGCAAATGTTCTCTAATTCAAGATGCTGTGTTTTCATTATACTGAATTTGATTTGTGAAATATTTCATTTATTTCTATTTCAGGCCCACCAGGACCTCCAGGTAAAAACTTATATTGAAATAATCACCATTACTTCCTATATCTGTCTTGTCTGATTTCCTTTTGATATTAACTGTGCCGAATTTGCCACCACACCTTAAATTTGCTTGGCTGTCAGGTCGGCCTGGTGAAACTGGTTTGCCAGGATGGCCTGGGCCCGAGGGGAAACGAGGACGAAGAGGTGAGGGCTGACTGATCTTTTGTTTGTGCGAGCGTCTTAAACGTCTGATAACCAGTTCCCACAGACGTTGAGAATAGACTGGGTCAGCCTGCTTCTCCTTCACTGCTGGCATGTGTTTGTTTCACTGTGTACAAGTGTTGAAGACAAACTCAAAGACATAAGTCATTCAGTTTCACACAGCCATTCATTGTTCAGTCAGAGTTATATAATATGGACATCCCACTCACTGTCTGTCTGTAGAATACAGCTGCCATTCATGAAGAACTGTCAAACACTCATTCACACAGTATTAAAAAAAAGAAAAAAAGTTGACCATTTGGTTGTGTTTTGTAACTTAATTTACAATGTTAGAAAACAAATAATGATGCATCCCCTGAAAAATACAAAATATAAAAATAAAATAACAATAAAATATATAATAAAGTTAATTAATTGTGGTGAATATAATGTACATGATTAAGAATGAATAAATTTAAAATTATCAATGCAAATTTACGCACACAGTTACAGTAATGAGTAGAATCCATCTATCTACCTCTCTAAAAATTGTAAATGCAAAGGTAGTAGTTCTAGTATGTGCATACAATTTACAGTACTGCACATGAACTAAATATGTACTTTTGTATATTTCTAGATGTGTCTTTAGCCCCTCTCAGATCAGAAGTAGTTAATGTTTACAAAAATGTCTTAATCTGTTAAAAAGTTAACTGTCTGCACTAATGATGTACCTTCTCATTGTAAAGGACGCCCCGGTGAAAAGGGTGAACCTGGACCTAAAGGAGACCCCGGGCCCCTCCGAGTCCTGAAAGGCGAAACCTACGAAGACATTCTCATTGAGGGTAAGAGATGAACGCTTTACTTTAACCTGATATGAATAATGTGATTAACAGGGAGGAAACATGACACACAAACTGTCAAGGTTGGACTCAGTTTGCAGTTGCAGAGTGAAAAATTATGGGATGTTTCCTGGTTTAGTCACCACAGCTTTATCGCCTTCTAGTGGCAGCAGCATGGAGGGTGTGAAGAATAATTGTGCTTTTCATGTCCTTTAGCAACACAGAGACAAAAGTAGACAAAAATGGGCAATTAGTATTTGTATTTATAGTTATTGCGTTAAATTCACAAAAATAACAAATGACCTTTTTTTTTTATAGATTTTTTAGTAGATATTCATGGTCTGGAGGACACATTATTTATTTTAGTGATTTTCTGGCATGTATCATCACCACTATTATATAAAAAATCACTTTGTTTCTTAAGCAGTATTAAAACTTTATATCTCAAAACAAATGTATAAATTCTCTTTATCTTAAATTTTTTGATTCTTCAAAAGTTTGACCTTTCCTCACCATTTCTCTCAGTATCCAATTTGTCCACAGTAATGGAATCAACACAGTAAGTTCCATGGATTTGGAGCATTCTGAGTATAATTTGCCCCACATGTGTATTAGAAAATTAACAAACTGTTGTTTATAAAAAAAAAAACTAAATTATTCCAGTGTAATATAATATGTAAATAATAAGCAAATTACTAGATAACAATATTAAGTAAGTTATTGTAAAGAGTAATAATAGTGAATTAACAGTTTTCAGTTGAATTATTTTATTATTGTCGATGCAAACCTGTCATATAGGAATGCAAGAAACAAAACAAAGTGCATTCATGTTTTCTTAAATGTGTCCTGTTACATTCAATAAATGCACTATAAGAAATTTATTTGAGTAAAGTAAAATATATAAAATTACACCTTAAATGGGATTTTTCAATAAATAAGATTTTGTACTTTTATTGTACTTATAGTAGTTACAGTGGTGCTGTGGGAAGATGATGATGATTATTATATGCAAAGGTTTACAGATTTTCTTCTCTTTCCTGTTTTCTTTGTAATGTTTTGTATTTTTTATTTATGTTTATCTTAAGGTCCTCCTGGGCCTCCTGGTCCTCCAGGCCCAGCTGGCCCTCCTGGTCCTGGTTGTTACCCCTCAGAAACAAGAACTGACATGAGAAAATACATCTGTCAAACCAACACACTGATGGGTGAGAACATCTGTCACATTACACACACAAGAGCAGAACGACTTCAGAGATGATGACTTTAATAGAGTATGTTTATCATTTTATTTAATGAATAGTTGTACACACTCTGCAGACATGACACTGAAACCTGTCAAAAGACATTTACACTGATGATGACAGGTGGCTGGAAAAGGTCAGTTTTATAAAAGAAGCGTTCATCATTCTTGCTCTGAAACCACACCTTTCAGTTTGGTTTATTTACTTATTTATTTGTTTATTTAATGAGGCTAATGTATATTAACCCATAAGGACCCAGTGTGACATATGTGTCACTTCCCAAATAAATGTTTCTCCATATTTAACCGTCCTTAAGTGGTTAATTTGCTATTTATTGTAATATTATCTTCTGTGTGTTGTGAAAATCCGGTATTTTCCAACATCTTATTTACTAATCATGTTGGTGTTTATAAAAGTTTAGCGTAAAATTGTGGATTATTTTATCAAAAAACAGAAAAAAACTGAAGAAAAAGTGACTTTTTCAGAAAATCTATCATTAACTGATCATAACCCCAGTGTGTCGATCCACTCTCATTGATCCAACTCCATGGGTTTTACTGGAGAATCAATGTTGCAGAAGATGACGGTGTTTTCATGATAACAATGGAGCCTCTGAACATCCAAATGGGTGATATTTGATGACCATGAACAGATGAAAAACTGTATTTTCCATCAATTATTGTTGCATGTATTATTGGATCAACAGGATTAAACAGTTTCTTTCACTAGATGGTTTTGGTAGATGGTGGATGTTTGACTCTATGGTTAAAAAAGTTTAAATATAAAGAAAATTTCATTTGAGAACTGACACAAATGTAATACTGGGTCTTTATGGGTTAATGTACACTCAGAACAAATAAAATACATTACTTTGTGTAAATATGCTGGATTTAGCGAGGAGATATTTTCCATCCGTAGTCCTCAACATTTACAGACTAAACATACAAACAAAACAATACAGTATATACAACACATAACTATATAAAAGAGTACATTATGAATGCAATAAATATAGTATAAAACTGCCAAGAAGAATAACTATTTATTTTGAATATTCAATAAAACAAAAGTAATCCTACTTTGGTCCTTAGAAATAAACTGATTGGAAGAAAACATAAAAAAAATATATATATATAGATAATGAAAAGAAAATAACACTTCATTGTGTTTTCGTAAAGGAATTGGAGGAAGTATAACTTAAAACACATCTTTTAGTTTTAGCCTTTTAGTTTGATTTTACACATCAGGTATCTATTAATATTTCTGATTAACTGCTGATGATTTAAAATAAAAATTTTTATCCACTTTTTTAGTGTCATCTCCTCCTCCTCCTTCTCCTCCTCCTCCTCCTCCTCCTTCTCCTCCTTCTCCTTCTCCTCCTCCTCTGGCTGAAGAAATCTTCAATGGAAGCAAAACAAACAACACTAACAGCTCCCAAAGTAACACTACTGGTAGGAGATAATTTTTGTAAATATTCCACAAAAAATACATGATTGAAGCTGATCATCAACTTACAGAAAGTAATATTATGTGTCTATACAATGTCATCTAGTTGAATGTCATTTTGTTTTTAGATAAAGTGTCAGTCCATTTGTTCTTTGACCTCGGAGACGTCTTGAATATGACTCAGACTGAGAAACCTCCAATCCGTAGTATAGAAACTGGTAAGTAAGTGTTCTAAGTAGAGGTAGACTGATAAATTAGTGGCTGATATATGAGGTCGATATATTGTTTTTTTCAATATCTGCCATCGGCCTTAATTTTTTTGCTGAAAGCCGATATTTGATCACTAGTAAAAATGTTTAAGATATTTGATCAGGCACCTGTGTGGGCAGTACTTGAAGTTCAATAAATGTTAAAAGAGTACTATGTGTACATGTGTTAACAATTTAACTTATATTGCTGCATAATAGTCTTAATTATCTGGGTGTTTCAGTTGTATTTTATGGTCAGTATTAATTATTTATTTATTTATTTTTTAAAGGCCTTAAATATTAGCCTCAAAAATCAGCTGTAAATATTGGCCATTGGCTGACCAAATTTTTAAAAATCGGCATCAGTCTTAGAAAAACCCATATTGGTCGACCTCTACTGAGCAACAGAAAGTCTCTAATATAAACCTACTTTTAATAATACTTAAATATATATTTTGTAGCAACAGTGTCATCTCACATAGACAACAGCAATGACAAACGGAGTGATCTCAAGATAGAAAAAGTTACGGAGACACCTACTGAAGTATCAACAGGTAGGAAACTGGGTAAAAAAAACACCGTTATGTTGGGTTTCAGCTCACTGTCACTGGATAAAGTATAATTCTCATTGTTTGCACACATCAGTTTTATGGCATCATTAAGTTTTTCTTTTCTTCTAAAAAAAAACTCATAGCAGGTTACTATGACTGCTGGTCAAAATAACATTGCATCTTATGTTCTTCCCATGCTGAATCAGCTGATTGATAATATTATAGCTCTGTTTCCTTAGCTCTGATTTGAGACAGAAAACAGCCACAGCAAAACCACTAATTGCCTGTTTTCTGTACAGTTTGAGTTTGTCAGTAGCTGCACTAAATATCTATTTAACTACACTGTCACAGTTTAGACTGAATAGCAAAAAACAGTGTCTTTATACCTTTATAAGCCTCATCCATGTAGAAGAAATTATGTAACTTCAGCATCAAACTCACTTCTTTTTATTTACTGTACATCTGTGTCCAGTGGTGACAACAACAATGCCTGGAGCTTTTATTTGTCACTTTGACTCTAAAAGTTGTTAGTGGTTTTCATCCCTAGCTCATCACTTTCTAATGCTTTAGTAAAAGACTCCATGATATTAGTTTTTCTCACTGGGAGGCCAGCAGAGTGACTCACTACTCCCTCTAGTGGTCACATCAAACAACGTCTATTGGTGTGAATAGATTCAGTTCAGCTTTCCACATTTCAGTGTGCTGACATCTTTGGCAGAACTTCAGAGCTGTTTATTCTCAACACTCAAATGACAGTTTATGCCATTTTTTAAATATTGGCAAGTACAAAAACTTCATACCACCCCTTCAAATCCTAAATGGTTCTGTTCATTTTTGTTGGCAGAGTTAACCTCACCTGGTCCAGACAACAACTCTGACACCTTCAGTCACATGGACCACATTACAGAGTCTTCATTTAACTTTCTGCCAGGTATGAAATATATCCGTCACTTGTATTTTATTGTGTCTCCAGTACTGTATCCCGTATTCAGTGTCATCTTTCTTTCTTCAGAGCTGCCAACACCAAGTCCAGAACATCCTGTTGGAGATGTCTTTAATGTTACCAGCTCAGAGAATCCTACAGACAAAAACAAAGACTTTGGTAAGAAACTATTTTAGTAAAATTTATCTCTACATGTGTTAACAGCAGTGCTACAGACTTCTAACAGAAATATAGATTCATGAATTTCACTCACTTAAGACGTGAATTAACATACAATCATAAGAATGTAATTTAAAAAATCCTGCATCAAATCCAAAATGATTGATGATTTCTATTAATTAACAGTTTAAAGAAGTAATTTTTTTTTTATCTCCATACTGTCATTATTGCTTACAGCAGTGTTTTTCAACCTTGGGGGTCACAACCCCACATGGGGTCACCTGGAATTCAACTAGAGTCACCTGAAATTTCTAGTAATTGAAAATTTA
>JAPTGZ010000023.1:18118521-18131537 GCA_029814645.1 Fowleria isostigma | reverse complement strand
GTGGGGGGGAGAAGTCTTGGCAGATGTTGTGACATGGGAGTTTGAAACAAAACATCTTTTCACAATCCCACATTAAACTCACTGTAAACAGGAACTGAAGAGTTCATGGCAGCTAGCCTACCTTCCGAGAAAGAAAGCGATGTAAAATGTGGAACTGTTCAAATTCACAAACTGGAACAGGAACATCTTCAGAGCAAAGCTGTTCTCCCACTCAGACTCTGTCCGTGGGTGCTCTAATGGGGGGCACAATAGGGGTTGTGGGGTGGACAAAGGAGAGAATAAATGCCAAACATCTGGGAAGAAAGAAACATATGCAAATGCATACGGCATGTGGAAGATACTCACCTAAATTAGTCAGCAGGTAGGCCACTTTTTCATACACCTGAAAAATAGTCATAGTCACAAACATCAGCAAGTAAAAGTGGGAGGGTGATGATGATGATAATAAAAAGAGTCACAGTACAAACAAAGTGTTTCAGGCTGCAGTAGAGACAGCTCCTGGAACACAGTTATGAATAAATGTTTCATGAACCATTTGTTGGAGAGAAAATGTGAATGTTCCAGATGATGCTTGTCCAGACACCCACCACATTGAGAGACATGATGATCATAAAGTTGATGCAGACACCACTGCCAGAGGTGGCAAACTGAAAGTTCTTCTTCACAAATTTCCAGTTGAAGGAAGCAAACTTCTCCATCGCAATAAGACGAAAAACCACCACAGCAAACACAGCTGTCAGGACAAGAGAGATCTATGTAGAAATAAAGAAACAACACAGATGAAAAATTATAAACTGTGGTTTGGAATAAATTAAAAAATGCTTAATCATTTTGAAAAACTGAGCAACATAAAAAGGAAAACACACTGATTAAGGATTGATTAAATGCGCAAATGAACCAAACTAATCATTCACTTCTTGTCATTAAACTGGAGAAATACGGCCACATCTATGATATGCTTTAGTGCAGCCTCTGTCCAGCAGGGGGAGATATTATGCTATTGTTCTGCTGGTACTTTACTTGCCTCTAAAGGTGGCACCCAGATACCTTTGAGCTCACTCTGAGGATGAAGCCCAAAAGGGCAGATTATTGAAAGCTCAAAGAGTTTTACCATGAAGAATATCCCAGACACAGACACCATGAGCCGACTGAGTTTGTCTGAGAAGGGCTGGAAAGGCTCGGGTTTGCCAGAGATGGGGTTGACTCTCTCCATCCTCGAATACTTGGCTTCAAATTGAGGCCGAAGCTCCTCCTGAATCACAAGACAGATTCCTACATGAACTACTGGACTACAGCTGTGTTTACAGAGACACATTTAGAGCAAATACAGCAGGAACAAAGCAGATACTGTGTTTGTTAGTGTTGGGAGGTAATACCCTATTAAAATTTAGAAAGGAATGTGAGAATTTTGATTACCTGAATAAATATTGTACATACACATAATTACTTTATGGTTGTAAAATGATTATTTTTACTGTTTATTAATTTTCCATTTATTTGTTCAATCAATCAATTAATTGTTTGGTTTCTAAAATGACTGAAAATGTAGAAATGGGTTTTGTCAAAGCTAAATAAATTGCTCTCACATGTCTTTTTTGTTCTGTAACCCAAATATATTCACTTTGCTGTCACAGAGGATACTCACATTTAAAAAGATAAAGTCGAGACAATTGGAATTTTTTGGAGTAATTACTGATTATTTTTAAAATTATTTTTCAAGCAAAAAGTCATCAGGGTCCTGATATTCTAGCTAATGTTGAAATGACAGTTTGTCTGAGATATAATGAGAGTACTGATGTACTCTTGTTTTGTTTTGTTTTATATGTTTTTTTTAATTTCCCATTTGGTACTCGGGAAACAGTTTTTTAGCCCCTCATCTTTGAATGGGCACAAATTTAACCATAGAAATTTATTAAAGAACCTTATCATATAGTAATACAATATAATCCAACAGATACATATAAGCTAACATTGGTGAATGTCATCTTTTGTGCAGATAGACTGTTGGCTGTCAACAAGGCACATACCAATGTTCAGCTGGTACATTGACATGTCCCTATCTTTGACTTACCCAATTCTCAATTCACTATGTATGCACTAATGCATATATTGTGCATCACCATTCAGCCTATAAATACCAAAATGTGATTATTGCTCCATATCTCCTAGCCCTACCAGATGGACATATAGATATAAATGTATGGAAATTGTAAGGTAATCAAATGATAACTGATCTATTTATGGATGTTGCTGATGTACCTCTTCTTCCTCCCAATCAATGAGATCCCAGTCATAAGTCAGTTCTGCCCTCCTCCTTTTCCAGAACTCCAGGAATACCGTGGCTGCAGGGGGAATATGAAACAGTGTCAGGAATCAATCATATTATTGATCAGCATTGAGTGCAGTGAGCTATTTGCTGAGAAGTCACGGTCAGATATCCTGAGTGGAACCATTAAAATAAAAGATTATAGCCAGTTCACAAACCAATCCGTAGTGGACTCAAGGAAAGATTGCAATGACAAAAAGGGCTTTATTTGTTTCCACAAAATTGTATTTTTGTCAGATAAGATCCATTTTAGGCTGAAAGGCCTTAGAAATAAAGTGTTCTTTGGACAGTTGTCAGTCTGGAGGCATGTTTTGTTTTTCTTTGTTGTGCTCTCCATTGTTATTTGAGCTTCACACAATGCCAAAATGAGGCTCATAATCTTCTTCCGTCAAGACTTTTCATGTAATCTGGTTTAATGACAATGGAAAAAATGTTTTTTGATACAGACTGTGCGGCATAAACACTGCAAAATCATCTCTTGTGTGGTTTGATACATGTGGAAAACATGGTCATCGACGCACAAGCGCAGTGACAGATGGACGACAACGTCAGCGGAAAGTGAAAAGTGCAAAGACAATGATGAGCAGCCGGCTGTAACACTACACCAAAGATTCAGTTTTTTGTCAGTTTCCATTAAGCACACATGTAAATATAATGTGAGATACTTTAGTAGAGATCGGGACATGCAATGAAAACTGACATGAAGGTTCACCCACTACTGTCTAAACTTTCTAATAGCATTATGAGTTGAGTTCATGTTGAACATTTAGTGTCTTTTTGTATTAATATATTAAAACCAAACTGAGAAATTCAAATAATTAAGCTACATTTTAGGCATATACAGGAATTACGACCTGAAAAAACACTAGAAATGAATCAGGCGAACTTTGTGCAGTGAAAGATGTTGAAGTTTAATATAGCTTGACCCACTTTTGTTCGAGAGAGAGAGAGAGAAACGCAGCCCTTTTCAGATGCCTACACTGGGTCCCTTGAGGAAACCAATTTTTTATCTCTATCTTGCGCACACTCAGACGCCGCAGACCCAGAGTGCACTCGGTGGCACGGTACAGCTACTTTAGTCCACACTGCCAAAAGCATTAATGCAGGATTCAGAGCTACGGAGCGTTGTCAGAGAGGCTAGATGGTCTTCCCTCAGCTCTCCAGCTCTCCTTGGCCTTCATTTAGCCCAAACACAGAACACAGTGTGCCAAGTGATCCCTTTGGGCAGAGGTGATTATTTACCTCGCTGGCAGAATGATGGATCTGGGCCAATGATGCAAAGTAAAACACTCTCTGTTACAAAGATATTCAAGCTGTAAGAGCAAAAGCTGAAATATATCACAATCATGGTGCAGTTCTTCAAGTCCTGACACCTGCATGATACGGAATCTGGGGAGATCTTTAATTATCTGAGTAACAGCGTCAGGAGGACACGGGTAGTGAGTGACCATGAAACCTGACTGTGATTTATTTGTAACTCTACTACAATCTCTTGTGTTTGCACTGCGGAGTGTTTACTGCATTGAATTCTCAAGTGAAAGGCTTAATGTGTTTGGAGGAGTTGAGTGGAGAGTTGGAAGCACAAGCGCTAACAGTAGATCAGACTTGTTTTAAGCAGAGAATAATGATGTAATACAACAAGCATTTTTAAACAGTCTCGGTAATGGATGAACCAGGGCCCCTACCTACCCCAAATAGCCATGAAGATCGCAAAGAACACAGTGCCGCCGTTGTCAAACAGATGTGTAACCTGGAAATTAAACAAATGTTGTAACAAATCAGATGTTATGTATTAAATTAGTTATACTTAGAGAGGCACATAGGTGGATTTTTCCACTTAGGCATAAAAACATAAAGTTTTATCATCTTTATGTTCAAATAATACCACTCATCACTATATTAGGGCTTACATTGACATTTTTTAGGCATCACTGAACAAAAATTCTGAAATAACTTTACTGCATATTGTAATTAAAGTGGTTTTACACGAAAGTAGACCTCATTGGCTCTGTTTTCAGCTTTTTAAAAACTCTATCCTCTGATGGAACATTTTAGTCACTCATAAGTTTTTTCAGGACATAAAATGGTGATAAACAAGGCAACCATCATATTTTGACTTTGCTTTTCCATAGCAGCAAAAGCACAGTGGTATCATTTATCTTTGTACAGAGTTTAATTTCAGGACACAGAACAGAGAGCTCCAAGAAGAGGATGTGTATTTTCAGTTCTGGTGTTTACTTTTCCTGACTTCAGCCTATTGCAGCTTTAAGTATTATCAGTCCTATCTTTCTGCAAGACAGAAATATATTTATAAAAAATTGTTACTCAAGTACTGACTTTTGTATACTAAAAAAACTGAGCACGTGAACTGTAAAAATGGATTAGACATTTTGCAACTAAAATAAGTATGCTGCACAAAGCTAAGCAAAGCTGCAAGCTTTTAAAAAAAAAAGGTTCCATCTGCAATGACAGGATAAAATTCGAGCTGCACTGACCTTGGCATAGACACAACTGTCACTCAGCGTCCATTGAAGGCAGGTGTCCTCACACATTGGACACATGACGGTAGAGTTGGCTTCACAAATCTCTTTACTGATGGGACAATGATTTAGACATTAATTTTATATTCGGGTTAGAGGGTGTTTATAATATCTATGTGCAGCGCTGAGTGAGAAAACTGACCTGACTTGGCTGGAGTCCATGGTGAAGAGGCCATAGAGGAAGACAAAAACACCAACCAGGGCTGCAGGGATCAACATGCCGGTGTACCAGCCCAACCACGCAAAGTAAAGACCAATTTTCTCACCAAAATACCGTCTGTGAGAGAACAAAGACAGAGTTCACAAACATGTTCACTTTTGTTTTTAAGCTTTGTATTTGTAGTTTTAGATCTTCAGGATTTATGCTTGTACTTTTGATGTTTTATAGTGGGTATAATCTATCCCATTTCAGCACATTATATTGTTGTATTCTGCTTTGTCAAACTTTAATAAATAAAACTCTGAAGCTCTGATATACGGCTGCGTTTGTGAGTGCAGATAGAGGACTATAAGGCAGCCTTGGTGGGTAATGAATAAGGGGCTGTTAGACTAAAAGGTCACACTGTATTTGCTGCGATGGGAAATGAATCAATAGCTTTATCTACTTCCTAAACCACAGCTGTCAAGGTGCCCTTGAGCAAGGCGGGTATTTCACAGCTGCTCAGGGGAAGAGCCCAGAGGGGGGAAAAACAGAATGAGGAAATTCTCTGGAGTAAACAGAATGTAATGTGACATTAACAACAAGACAAGACTTGTCAACAAACACAAACGTTACTATATCTGTACTGATTCCTCACAACCACAATTTATGTTTTTTAATTTTCTTTTTTGTCTTTTGTTGCAGTGGTTGCTTCCACTGTCTTCAACAATACTAATCTGTAATATGAAATAACAATTTAAATGTATTAAACACTGTAGAGCCAATAGCCAGTGTGTTTTTAGAAAATTAATGTCCTTACAGACTGATGCAAAAACTGCTGAGATGTTTTGTTGAAAATGTCAAGTTCAGGATTTCTGTAAGTTTCAGCAAATTCAATTTAAGCCTTTTCCAGAGCTTTGTGACACCCTTATGAAATAAATTTATTAACTATTTCTCAGCCAGATCGTTTGAACATGCACTTACCCATATTAGATGACAGTAACAATTTTACCTTCAAACACATGGATGTGTTCCAGTAAATTCTGACTGACCTGGTAGAATTTGTATTTAAGACACTTTTAGGTCTGAAATTCAGTGACTACACTGTAGACTTTTACTTTTTAGGGACCTGAGGAAATACTGTAATCACTGATAGTTTTCTATATATTGTAATTCTGCCAAGTTCAGACAGATTATAACAACAACATATCATTTTCTAAACCATATCCTCTACATCCTCAGAGCCAGCTAGAGTTTCCCAAAAATAAATATAAAACTTTTGACTCTTTCACATAAGAGAAATCTCTGTTTTCACATTCTTTCCAAAAGTCCATTAAGAGATTAATATCATCTCTGTCTGTCAAAACTGCCGCTGAAGCCAGCAGGCGGTTATCTTAGCTTATAGCATAATGACTGGAAACAGAGGGAAACAGCAGCTAGCTCTGTCCAAGGCTAAAAAACCTGCCAATGTCAAATAGCTCACTGCTGTCTTGTTTGATTAACCATATACAAACACAAAAAACACTGCAATTTGAGGTTTTAGAGGCACTTAACATAGTTTCCAATGTGTCTCCAATCAATCTAATTACCCCTTGGCTGCAGCTCTTCATGTAAAGCACAGACATGAGAGTGGTGTCAATCTCAACGAGCAGTAAGAAAGTGAAAAACCTGTTTCCAACATGAACAAGAGTCATGTATTGAATATAAAAGGGGAGCAAGTGGGTCAGTCTTTGTTCATTGTAACCACGTCCTCAGTTCGATCAAAGACGAGCTGATATTTCTAAACAAAACGCTACCGCTCATCCATCCAAAAACAGCTCATGATGCTGTGTCATCTGCCCCAGAGCTGATTACCTGATGAGGTCCAGAGGCTGGTATTTGTACCAGATCCCCCAGCGGGCCCAGCGCTCGTACAGGAGGTGCCTGTGGTTCTGCGCACCGTGTGTCTTAATAGGATGTCTGCTCTTATAACCACCCTGATGAGACAAAAGAGCAAGCAACATCAGAGATGGGATTTTACAGTTTCACTTTATTCACAGCAGGTTTTCAGCACAAATAATAAAGATGGTCTTACCTCATGTGGGGGAAATGCCGCCTCATATGTGTTGTTTCCCAGTAACCGGTTGATACCTGCAGCAGAATTAAGCACATTTACTTGTTCAAGGATAAACGTAGAGAATAACATGTCATACCATGTTAGAGCACAATTTAATGGATTAGACCATGTAATTATGGACTATTGTAATATTGAGCAGTTGTGTTTTTAATCCTGTACAGCGTTAGAGTGAATTTAAAGAAAATGTTGTATTTTTGTTTCTTATGTGACCTACTGGATACCTGAATTACGTATGTACCAACCTATGTACCTACCTACCCACCAGTGTTGGGAGGGTTACCTCTGAAATATATTCTGTTACAGATAACACAATACATGCCCAAAAAAGTAATCTGAACTGTAATCCATTACATTACTCAATCTGAGTATCATAATCTGAATACTTGTATTACTTCAATACGATATGAATGTCACACCATGCTTACTCCATTGCAAACAGAATGATTCTTGTGTGTTCTGTTTTAGAGCTGGATGAATGTTTTGGGTCTAAGCCTCATAAACACATATGAACATGTGATGTACTAGTACAACCCAGAGTAACTTATTGGTGTTTTATCTGGTTATATAAAAAGAGACAAGACGAAAAGTCCCAATATTAAAATATTCACATCTGCATGCTTCTTGTTGCACTGCATGGTAATATTTTGTTCTCCTTCCTTATCTCTCTTCAACGAGACGTACTGCTTATATTTCCAGAGGTATGTGTTCTTCCTGCCCTGGCTCTGATCTGTCAGCTCTGGTCCACCTCCACCCCCACTTCTTGACCTGGACTTGACGGATTGAATCGTTCCTACAACTTGCATTCAACACTAATCATCAGAATATTTCGTCACATATTGTATTAACAGATTATGGGAAAGGCATGGGAAACTGGATTTGTGAAATGATAGAAAATAACAGAAAGTAATCTACTAATTTTTAGAAATGTAACTATATTCTGATTACCATGTATTAAAATTGCAACTGTAACAGAAGAGTTACTCATATTTTGTATTCTAAATACGTAATCCTGTGACATGTACTCCCCAACACTCCTACCTACCTAAAAGTAAAGGTTCAGAGACGAATCATAAACACTCACTCCTCTACATTCATAACAGTTTATTCCATTATGTGCTTGTGAATCACATTAGAGATTCTCAAAAGCTCACCTAAGAATGTTAAGTAGCTCTCTGCACTTAACAATAACTTTTGTTTCATTTTTGCAAATTATAATTATGGTGTTATGAGTTTGCAGAATTCACAATAAACCAACTGAATTGCTTCTCACAATGCTGGCTGCAGACACAGAACATTATGAAGCCACAATGAAATGCTGTTTTTCACAGGACAATAGTGCATTCTTTGTCATCCGCCGACTGAAACAGCAGATAGCGACAACAGCAGTAGAGAGGAGTGGATTTGAAAAGGATTTTCCACTCTTGCCGCAGAGTTGATCTTATCTGCTGGAAAGTAGAGTGGTCAACAGTATTAAAATATTAATGTGAAATCCGTTCAGCCCTTCAAGGCCAAACTTTAATCAGCAAAACATGTCAGCAGCAGTCAGACAAGATAGTAGAGTGGGAGTGGAAGGACCGTTTGGTACCAAAAACAACAGCCAGAGGGTGAGAAGCAATCAGTCACAACTTGGACGAGACTGAATTCAGCAGCAGCAGCAGCAGCAGCCCACATTTTAATCATCCCACTAAAAGACAACAAACACATGACTCCCATCCAACTACAACTATCACAAGTAAAAACAAATCAAAGTCTACAAAGTCTGGTGATTCTGAGGATTTTTAGAAGGACCTAAAACTGTCAGAGCCTGTTAACTTGGGAGAATTTAATCTGTTTTAAAGGAAAACAATACACTTGGTCAATGTGAGTTAATGTCTGTTGAACTTGTCTTTCTCTTGTTTTCTTCAACAAATATATTAATTGTTTTTCCACTGTCATACACGACAATATAAAATATATTTATTTCCATATATGCATATATTTGCATCCAAATGCCCATCCTGCATTTGTACTGTTTTTTTACTACACATTTATCTTCATATTATTTTAATATAGTTTTGCTTAGATATTATTTTAATACAGTTGTTTTTATTATACACTTTTTTTTATCCTATATTCTATTTATTCTATATTCTATAGTACGTGAGAGCTAAGGATAAAATGAAGTCAAATTCCTTGTTTGTGTGCACAATAAAGCTGATTCTCCTTCTGATTAAAACAATTCCTATAAATCCCCCCACCCTTACAACAGCATCATATTCTCAGTGTAACAAAACATATCTGACAGTTACAACTTAATTGTCCATACAGATAAGTCTATTATAAACTATAGAAATGGTGTCCAGATCTTATAAAAGTCCTCAATCTTTCCTCTAACCCTGGGGTCTCAAACTCATGTTAGTTCAGGGGCCACATTCAGTCCAATATGATCTGAAGTGGGCCGAACCAGTAAAATAATAACAGTGAAAAAAGTAAAATTACATTACCATAATGTTTACATATACAAACTATCCTTCAAAAATGTGAATAACAGGAATAACCTGAAATCTCTTAAGGAAAATAAGCGCAATTTTAACTATATTATGTCTCAGTTGATTATTTACACATGTTCATTACAGATCACAGTGGATCTATCAATACAAAAACTTTTAATAACAGGCAGAATATTGATAAAACTATACTTATTTTTCTAAGACATTTCAGATTATTAATTTTTTTTGTGAAAGGGTAGTTTAAAAATGTCAACATCTTCATCTAATTTTACTTTTTTTTTACATGACAACAAAGAGAAAAATGTGTTAGGCACTATGTAGATGTACTTATGATAGTATTTTACTGGTCTGACCCACTTTAGATCATATTGGTCTGTACATCCTGGATTGTTAATATCTCCAGTGTCATTTCTGCATTTCACAAATTCATCCCATGGGCCAAATTGGACCCTTTGGTGGGCCGGATTTGGCCCCGGGGCCACATGTTTGAGATCCCTGCTCTAATCAGATAAATCCATTTTTCCAATGCAAGGTAATGCTTTTCTTATCGTTTCTTTAATCCTTGGATTAGGTGCAGAAATAACATGCTTCACTTGCAACAAGACAGAATTTAACAGTTTTCTTTTCCTTTTATTTACAAACTGCTCATGGATGATGTATCTGCAGGAATGACACAATCTATTGATCTAGAAATTAACTTAAGAGTCTCTTTCTAGATTTTCTACAGTTTCTCACAGTTCCACCTACAATGGAATACAGTGGCCATTTCTTTGTTAAACTTATTTCACCTGGTTAAATAGAGGTTGTCAAGTTTTTTTAAAATTACAAATACTGTATTTTCAACAATATTTACAGTGGATCTTGTATATTTCAACAGTTATTGTCCGGTTGTCCATATTTGAGACCAGCTTCTCCCACAGTGCCCTAATCATACATAAAATTGTATAAATTCCTGCCTCACACTGGAAATACACAAGGAATCTGCTCTCTTTGAATTACAGAACATCTTGACCTTGAACCAGTCCGTCTTCTCTTTGGTTTTCTTAGCTTTTATATCAAAAGAAAATATTATAGACAACTGTTTAATATCTCAAACTCTTGTGAATCACCTATACTTATCCGTAGTTCATAGTTATTGTGATAATACGGTATGTTATGGTGGTAAGTTATTCAGAATGATGGATGTTGAATGAATGAGCCCAAAAAAAAGTATGTTTTTCTTTTTCTTTCTAACTTTTTTCAGATATTTTTCTATTTGTGTTCCTTTGGCTTTATTTTGTAATGATCACTCTGTAAAATCTAACACTGAGACTGCTAAGATAAAAATGAACGGCTGGGTATATTACTGTCTTTGAATGAGCCTGGGAATTTACAATACAAACACACTACAATCATTACAAACACAGTTAAAACTATGGATTAATATGTGAATAGCAGAAAGAAGGAAGCCGATGTTATACCCATCTTTGATTTTCCATCCTCATATTTGGTGCGCTGCAGGACATGATGGACTATTCTGCTTCTGGTGGAGTTGGAGAAGAAGGTCTCTCTGTTGTTGATAGTGAAGCTGGCAGAAAAACAAAGCTCCATGTGTTATTCATCATTTAACAATATATCATTTTTCTTTTTCTGTCAAGACCCTAAGTATAAGCTGAGTAATAACAATAGGAGACTCATTAAAACTCAGTTTGTGGTGTGAAGTTTGTGCTAATCCTAGCATCATTATTTCCAAAAAACGTCAGGGCTGACAAGTAAAAGAAAAATAGAAATGATGAGTCACTGACAAATGAGATTACAAGATGCCTTTCATCAAAGAGATGCTTTGAAAAAAAAAAATTAAAAGGAGAGCTATAATTAAGTCACGGACATCTGCTGCTGCGTTTCAATATCTTATTCATGATCAACTTCTGAATTCTAGCTCAAAGCAATTAAAAATACAACAGTCTACAGTGAAAATTTTATGGTTTCTAAACTCTACATCCAGAGATGGAGACAGGACTGGATGTGATAAGTACAGGGAGAACTCACTGATCTGATACTAACAGATACAGCAGCGCCTACATGTGGCTCTGATCATGTGTGTCTGCATTGGCATGTATATTCAGTGAGTGTACACTTCCTTACTGATGCATGCGTGCTCTGCTGAAGGGAGCTGTGTAGCAGTCGGTCTCTTCCAGGTCAGGCAAGGCCTCTTTGTCCAGTTTCATGGGATTTCTGGGAAGCCAGCTCTTTATCTGACGATATCTCAAATGAAACCTGCTGCAAAGACCCAGGATTAACAGCACAGATTAACAGGAAGATTGTTTCTGGATACACAACAGTGGCTCTTAACATTTCTCCCTAACACAAGTCTGAAAAACTCCTCTATGGTTCAAGCTAAAGACATTTAAACACACCACGGGGTGGGTGGCACATTGAATATATTAGATGCTTCGTGGGTTGTTCTGTAAGCATGTGGTGAATGTGAACATTGAGTGCAAATTGCCAGGTAATTTTTTAAGCCGCTGGCATCTCACTCTATGCTTTACACACACACACATTCTTGTAAATTTGCTCATTTCTTGGGTTGAGAATGGAATCAAATATGTTGATTATGCTTATTCAAACCAGCTGTAAGTGTTTGCCCATGCTAATTCAGTAGTTTAGGTTTTTCTGCTACTCTAAAATCATGACAACTAAAAAAGAGTTCACCTCTTCTCCTAATGTCTTCATCTGTCATCAAATCAAAGTTTAAAAAAAAAAAAAAAAGGCAGCTTTACCGTCAGTTTTTCCATATGGGCATCAGATACAGAAAACTGAAATTACAAGATTCAAGACCCCATGGTGCAAAGTGAGCATACAGTAGTCGAAAAATATTTTAAAAAAATAGAATATAACTTTCACCTATAAAAACTTAACAATGTAACAACTATAGATATAGAATATAGCAATAACCAGTGGGGGGTTGAGGAGAGAATAAAGGTACAACAGTGAGTAACCAGATCACTGACAATAAATAGAGAGTGAAAACTTTCAATTGACAGAGCAGGTGGCAGTAACACAGTGATTTTGTGTAATACTTGTTCATAAAAACCTAAATGTCCTTGTTATTGATGGATTTTGTAATGCAAGTCACTTTTCTTCACTGTGTTCATTATTTTGTTAAAATCTTGTTAATTAAAACAGTGCAGAACATGACAAACACAAATCATAATTTCTCTATTTTGTTCTTGATTTTTTATTTTCCTTCATATAAATTTTCACAACAGTTAAGCAGTTTTTTGCATGTAAATATTCGCTGCATTGTGCTCTTACTGTGTTATTGAAACCCTTTCTGTCGGATACTGTATAAATAGAATAGAATAGAATAGAATAGAATAGAATAGAATAGAATAGAATAGAATAGAATAGAATAGAATAGGCTTTA
>JAPTGZ010000023.1:18063796-18077060 GCA_029814645.1 Fowleria isostigma | reverse complement strand
ATATGTCAGCCCTGTGATGAACTGGTGAAATGTCCAGGGTGTACCCCGCCTTCGCCCGTAAGTAGCTGGGATAGGCTCCATGCAACCCCCATGACCCTAGTGAGGATAAAGCAGGTTCAGAAAATGAATGAATGAATGAAAAATTCTAGTACCCCCCTGGGCTTCTTCTAAATACCCCTGGGGGAACATGTACCCCCATTTGAGAACCACTGTTCTAGTAGTGCATAGGTGTGAGTGTGTAGGTGATTGGTTATTTGTCTGTATATGCCAGGTCATCACTGACAATGAGAACCAATAACCATCCTGTTAAATAAAGGTAAAATTTAATTAAATTAAATTTTAAAAAGTAAAATAAAACAAAAAATAAATAAATTTGTGAGTAAAACATATTATATTTTTTACATTTTCATTTCATTTTAGGTCTTTGAGAGCAAAGTTATTTTTTATTTTGAGGACTTCACTATTTTTTTTTATGTTTTATTCATGTTTTTGCGTTAATTTAGTTTTTTCTGGCAGTATGGGGGCAGGATGAATTAATAACATTGATATGATTTACAAAGCCAGTGTTTATGAAAGGGTCCATATTGTGCAAAGTCAATGTATTCTCATGAACACTGGTAATAAAAGTAAAAATAAAAGCTGATTTTACCTGTAATTTAATTTATGTTTAGTTCCTATGTGTTAATAAAATTTTATTTTTATTTCTCTTTACACATTTTTAACAAAATCATGATTTATGCTAGCTTTAGATTTGGGTTTAGTTTTCATATAATAACTCTGCTTCAGATGTGAAACGTGATGGTGATACTGGTCGTCCAGCTCCGCTCTCATGTTACTGAACTCATACATTTTTAACTGGTCTTTAAAATTCCTTATTACCCTCTGATACTTGACACTAATGGGACGGTTTACAGCCTCTGACTTTCTGAAATCTAACTCAACTAAGGTGCATTATTTATTAATAAACATTAGAATGATTTTAAATTGACAGAAGCGTCTTTTAGCCACAAAGTATAAACACATACTGGTGGACCTGCAGGATAAAAGTCAATAGATTGATCTGGGTGATTTTTTTTTTTTTTGGGGGGGGGTATAAAGTTAAATTTACAACTAGGAGATCAGAGCTTCTTCTATGAAATTGAATAAAATGCAAACTTCTATTGTTATGATTAGGGCCTGAAATATTATTAAAGATGGGAAGAGATCTCCAAGCAAAACCACAATCTAAGATTATATTTCAACAAATTTAAGATTTATATTGATGCTGAAGAGCAACCACATTAATAAAAGTGGGATAAATTGGCTTGTTTTTTTTTTTTTTTTCTGGAATCATTTTATTGTAGGACATGCCACAAAAGCCTACAATAAAAAAAATTAAATAAAAAATCACCAATATACAACAAATGTACTTCACATCATGTCACTAAATATGAGGTAAGTCCATCAATTAATGTTTTTCCCTGTACAATATCAATCATTTCTGAGCAAAACACATTAAACTAATTAAATAATCCAAGATCTGATTTACTCTTCGCTAATAGAATAATAAAATCTAACTGTCTAAACCTAATATGTACAAAAAATGTTAAATAATACAACAGATTCACAGAGTGGACTTGGGTCCGGTTGCAAATAAGTTTAAATGTATTAACAAATGCAAAATAGAGAATATGGACAATATCTACATAGAAGAGATTATTTCACTGATGTTGTTTATTTGCTATGTTATTATTACAAGTTTTCTCATAAATTTGTGCTGAAAGACTTTGAACAGTTTAATTAATCTACATGTTTGTATATATAATAAAGATTTATTTACTTCCTTGATGGCAAAGAGGGATAACAAGAACTGAATAAATACACAAAATAAGCTCAGTTTATTAGACAATTGTCATTTTGCTTATCAGTATGAGTTCTGTATCTCTAATAGGGTTCAGATTAATTGTTGAATTTATGTACATGGTAACTGTTATTTTCAGCATGCTATTGACTCATTGTTTTAAGAGAATAATCAAAACAGTTGTTAAAGATTTGTTCAATACACATCATTGTTGTAATAACTGCTGTGGACATAACAGTGTATAGCGTCCTGAACATGTAAACCCCTGGATTTACAGGGTTGGCACACGATAATGTATTTTTATTTGTTTACAATAGAAGGATCAGTTGGAGTTTTATTACTCAGTATGTGCTGATGTGCGCTCTCGCAACTATAATTTGTGCATTCAGCTTTATTAAGACCTACAGGAAGAGCTGCAGGGCTGCACTCTGAGTCTAAACAACATGAGTCACCAATGTTCAGAGCTACACAACATCTCAGAAATTATCCCCCATAACTCCAAAAGCGACATCTCCTTTTAGCGTTTCTTCTTTGTGAAGCCCAAGAAACAAACAACTCATAGATGCCAGACATGTTGGTATGTACATTACTGAAATGTTAAATTCTACATGTGGGCAATTTAGTTCATGAGAGCAGCAGCCATTACAGCCAGACGGCTGCCCGAGGCTGAAAAAGTGATATCAGTTATCTGTGAAGGAATCCAAAGTGCTCAACCAGTTCAGTGAGTTTTCAGTCATTTCTCTGATCCCTATGGAGTTTAACGGCCGACACCATTAAAGAAGATAATCATCTATAAGGAGCAACTAAAAAAACTGCAATAGAAACTGCTGTATTCATGTTTTGTTTTGTTTTCTAATCTCTGGACAAGTTAGAAAAAATCCCTTCCACCAAAATGTGCTTGTGTCCATTACAGCCTTCATGGTCTAAGTGCAGTAAACTGCAATCCTAAAGATTTAGAAAGTAAAAAGACATTAGATAGATCGATTGATGAGCAGGTGCTTCCTGTTTGAACTTCCTGAGAAATTGATTATTTATTTAAACAAATACATTCCTAGACCCCAGTCACAAATGTATGTTCTCTAGGAACCCTGTGTCCAGGAAAGTGTTACTCCATTAACCATGCATGAGTATGATTTACCAAAGTCAGACTGTCTAGTCAATACCATCATTATTACTGAATGACTACTTAACACAAATGTGACTTCAGTTTAGTGAAAAATGTATGGAGATTTAATATAATCAATGTCTGTGAACGAAGACTTAACAAGATGGAAAATGTCAGTAGCTCATGAAGTAAATAGAATTTGGTTTGATTGCAGGTGAACATCATCATCCAACAACTTGTTAATAGAATAAAAAGGGGCATCAGTGATTTGACACAAATGTAACAAGGTGTAAAGTGTGTCTGAAGAGCATTTACGCAGCAGCATTTCCATTACATGATGACTTTACAAACCTGGGGAGTGCCGTTCGCTTAAACTGCATACATTAGTACGATCACTCAAAGCCACACGTAAATGCTTCCATAAAATCAGACTGCACTTGCCGCCATTCCAATTTGATTTGTGCATATAAAAGGTCTCCTAAGATAAACAAAAAAACAAATCACATTAGGAGCCTGTTAATACAAAACTTCTGAATAATTATGGTTGTGTAAGCAAACTAACAAGAAACTAGTGTGAGGTCACTGATAGGGTTCAA
Source organism: Fowleria isostigma (assembly GCA_029814645.1). Lineage (NCBI taxonomy): Eukaryota > Metazoa > Chordata > Actinopteri > Kurtiformes > Apogonidae > Fowleria > Fowleria isostigma. Next base: position 18,073,519 of record JAPTGZ010000023.1, on the reverse strand, counting down.
ATAGGGGGTGAAAATGAGTGAAAAGCACATTAGCCCAAAAAGACCATAGTATTTTCTGGAAATAGGCATTTTTAAAAGTGGAACTTGGCGTTTATACATCAGTGAACAGGTTTCTTTCAAGTGGGATAACAAGTTCATGAAATTATGCTACAAATGTTCAGTTTTTAGTTATTTACAATGGACATCACAGCAGTCAAGTCCCCACAAATGCAGCAGCGTTTTTTTGTGGATGGAAAATTAAAATAATGAATTTTATTTTAAAGAAGTCACCATGATATTAAATCTTACAGGTACAAGTTTCTCCCCATAGATTTTCCATTAGTGACTAAAACTAGAGGTAGAGCATAATTTTTTTTTTCCAATTTGTCTTGTTCACAGTTCATACCGAATGAGATTTTAAATATCTGCACATTCTGCACAAAGATTGTTGCTGCTGAATCTTGCTTTCTAGAACAATTTCCTTTTTATTTTTGATACTTGATGTTCTGTCAGAACTTGCGATTATCAAAAAGCTATGGGGTGACTTCATGCAAAATAATCAATGCCTGTTTTTAATGGCAGTGATATAAAACATAAACACTAAGCCCAGTATTTGCCTTCATGACCCTATGAGTCACTGAACACCACTGAACATGTATCCACATGGATCAACACAGATAAAAACTGCCCTATTAGTTTACAGGACATAACCACAGTTTCCATGTTTGCCCGGGGCATTGATGATTTGGAAGAGCTAATAAAAGCCACAGAGCTCATGTATTAGATAGCTCATTAAATCCAATGAGGCTGGAAAACTGGAAAACAGTCACGCTCTCCTTTCTTTAGCCTTGAAGCACAAGACTCAATCAAGCTTTTATTAAGGCTGTGAAGACATGTTAGTGATAAAAACAAATCCCACACACTAGAGACACATGGTCTGTGTAATTATTATTCTAACTAATGAGCATGGCCACTTGCAAGTTCACATGTCACAAAATAACAGAAAGGAAGCTCCTATGTGGTTTACTTACCAGTTTACTCATTCATTATGAACTTAGGATTCATTAACTACTTTACTTCATCAAAACTACTTTCATTGATTTCCCAGGTTTTCTAGATAGCATTTTTGAAAAGTTGTATATTTCTCATAAGCCACATAAAAGAGGCAGGTGCACTATCACACGTGCACTGTGGGCTTGTTAAATCTATTGTACAAGCAAAAACAACAATTAAATTCCATGTAAATTCATAACTCACAGATCTAGATCTAAATGTATGCTCACAATTTAATAAAATACAGATTAATGATCCTATGAAGCACCAGATAAAACAAGAACAACATCAAGTCCATTGCTGCACATTCACTATCATATCACTGATTTTAGAGGTGTGTTATCTTACCTGAGGGGCTGCCAAGACTCTGTGATGCTGTGGCTTCCATTGCATGCACTTGTCGTTCAGTGTCGATCCTTCATCAATACGTTTCTGATTATCAGTGTATAAACCTACTCAGACTGTACAGTATCATGAACCTGCCATTCGACAATGCAGCATGTTGAACTGTGAAAGAACCCGAGCTGTGCAGCCAAGATGAATGGGTGGAGTTTAAAGTGTTGTCAGGGAAGCAGGGTACAACATTCAAGTCTCGGGCTATTGATTGAAAATTATTGAACTTCTAAATGGAGCTTCAGTCATTCACGATACTGAGACTTTCTCATTACTCGGTCTGACTGACAACAAATTACAACACCAGAGCAGTCTGTCTTTTAGAAGGTCGATTTCGCTTCAGAGATTGATAGCTTTAATTGCCACAATTTGTTAGTTACACATTTGACACTTAACTATGCCATTTCATTCATTTTCAATTTGACTACACGTGTCAGTAATTGTTTTCAGTCATATTCTAATTCTAGTGTTGATGGACAACATGAGGTGATGATAATACATGATACACCTTACCAAAGGTGGACTGTGTGTCGCAAAACATATAGTCTGATTATGTTGTAGACCGCAAGTTAAATGGTGAGCTATCGTACTTTGCGCCACATGGTGACGCTGTTGCAGCAGCAATCACAGACGGAGAGCGCGTCTCACTGAGCTATGTTCAAGATGACAATGACGCCTACATTTCCACGCATTAAAAATACTGTAAAGTCAACTTATACTACTTACGTATGATTGATTTATACAGGAAAAAATATTATTTTCACAAATATTTATAATATAAAGAAAAGTTATGTTATTTGTCAGAATGCTCGAAGTTTTATCAACATGTTAATTCAACAGCGCGATCGTTGTGTTCTTGAACATACCCTAGTCGACCAGTCAACCTGCTTAATGCTGACCAAAACAAGTCAGAGGAAAATATTTCAGCAAAGACATCTGTTTATCAGACAATTTCTTTCCAAATGCCGAGGCAATTCAAAAAGAGGTGTAGAGATATATAATTTATTGGTACTCGCTCGCATCAGTGACGGGGCTTTTAGTGGCAGATAGTTGTAGCGGTTAGCTAAGATGCTGTCGTTAGTAGCTAACGCTAGCTGAAGCCGTGAGCTAACGGTAACGTTATGACAGACGATCCAACCACCGCTGCCGCTGGGAGTAGAAGCTGCTGCTTCTGTTGCCTTAATTATCAGCCCAGCAAGTCTAAACGGGCCCAAAAGCTTATTAGCTAGCTAACTCGTCTAAATTATCAAACAGATAATTTATTGTCAACTTTGCCTTTTGCTGTCCGGACTAATAACTCCAGTATGGGGATGTGTTTGCCGTGCCTTGGTGGAGCAGCGGACGATGTTGTTGTAACTCCGGATCCTGTAAGTTAATAAACCTATTTTAATCTACAGATTGTATAGCAGGCACTGCTGTTGTCAAGTCTAGGCGTCTACCTTATAGTTTTAATGAAATGACGTTTGTTAAACCTTAGTCAGTTCATTCCTGTGTGACACAGGCCTTAGTGGATCATGTTAAGGAGGCGTCGGCCGTGTGGAGCCTGTGTAAACTGGCATGTGAAGTATGCACTGACAGGCCCAACACCAAACACTCTGACTGCAAGTTTACTGTGTATTTAACAGGACACAAGAAGACGGCAGTTAGCAGAGGCCGCTGAAAAGAGACAAAAAGAGGTAAGTGTTAAGTTTGTCAATAAAGTAAGTCAATGGATGTAAACTCAGTTGATTATATCTCCCTAAAAGTTGTAAATCAGGAAATATTGGGTAACACTGGCTTTATAAAATTGTGCTTAAGATAGTCTATTCATAGACATATACGTACAAATGTCAAAATGACGATAAAGAATGAGTAAAAGCTGAACATGATTGTCTTTATGAAGAAGTGGCCTGTTAGACTGTTGGTGTTGGTGTACCTAATAAACTGGCCACTAAATATAGTTTTTCTTTTCTACTTCACTAAACTTTAGTGGAATAACTTCTTACCTACTGTGTCACATGATGACTGTAGGCTGAAATTGTAAAGTCATGTATGGGTCATTTTTCTGCATATTTCCTTTTCAGGCCTAAACACTTGGCAGCACCATGACCTAAAATGCAATTCCAGACTTTTGTTACAGACCACCTACCATAATGTCATTATAGACACACAACACAGTGATAAACCTGAATTTCATCCTTCATAGTGCACCTAGTTTCTTTACAAGTACTTAGTTTGATCAGTCATATTCATTCCCTTGGCCTTTGACACATTTAGAAATGGCAATACAGGACAGTAATACCATGATTCATTGACTGATTGATTTATTTATTATCAGACTTGTTACAGTCCACCAGATATCGTCTGGAGTGGGACTCAAAAACCATTTGAGAAATTACGCAACTCTAGTATCAGTAGAGTGAATAAAACTAAGTTGCTCTCATTATCAAGGGCCATGTTTAGGTTTTGTTGGGGCTGTGCCATATGCCATCTCTGATGGCTCTTGTTTATTGTACAGAGAAGCCACTTGCATAACCGTAAGAACAAGACAAAACTTATGTCAAGGTAAGTCAACACTGACCACAATCAATAAAAAACTCTTTATCAGATGTCAGATTGGCCCACATCTCAACCACATAATCCTGCTCCAAGTCACCTTTAAATATCCTGACTGTAACACTGTATGGAATGAAAATAATTACTTCTTTACTCTCCTGCCTACACCCTGATAATTCACACTTAAACCACCACAGGCGAACCCCCCTGAGCCTTCTTAATCCACTGTCACTTTTCAGCGTCAGTTGCACAGCATTACTGTAAGGAGCTGCTCCATCCTTCAGCTGAATCGCCTTATTTGGCAGTTGGATGCACGTCTGCTAGTTAAGGTTGAATGTGCCTTTTCCCTTTTGAAGAGGTTGTGGTTAAATGATGGATTAATTAAATATGCATTTTCAAAACTTGCATGTTGTTTTAAGTGTTTTTGTGTTTTGTGTTAATGTTTTTGCTTAACATGTTTTGACCCTTACACTCCCTAAAATCATCTTTTTGTGTTTGTTAAACTTCCATACTCCACTCTCTCTTTTAGACAGCATACAGGGGTGTTAAAAACCCAGAAGCGGTCGAGAGGAAAAGGAAAAAACAGGAGGAGATCGAAAAACAGGCGATGACCACTTCTGTCTCTGGTGGTGGTGGTGGTGGTGGACTGAAGGTACATTTTGTGTTTATCCTCAAGTTGTGTGATTAATAGCATTGAGAATGAATGAAAAATGAAACTCCCATCAGAGAGCTGATTATGGAGAAATTTATTCAGAAGAAATGTCAGCAAGATCGTCAGAAACTGAAGAACATGAAGTAAAGGTTTGTTTGCTTTGTTTTGTTGACACATTGTGTTGCCAAGCGACATTGTTGTGAAGAGACGACTTACGGCTCTTGTACTACGTTACATTCAACGCGTTTAACATAATCTCAGAGTGCACAGGTAAACTAAAAAGGTTACAAAGTCACATGAGATGAAGTTAAGTGCAAAATAAAGACATAAAGCAACATTAGGTCATAAGATCAGTACATTCAAATACTGGAGACAAAGGTAATTAGGTAATGGTATAAGAGGGGCAGATACGGATAAACTAAGACGTGATTACTTGCATCATGCATACGCACAGATAATTCGAGAAGAAAGGAAGAAAAATAGACTCTAACACAGTCGCCCCTAAATTTAGTGATAAATTTGCAACCAGAGGAAAGTGTAGTTTAGATAGTGTCCACTTCGTCTTCCCAGGCTGGCAGCTGCACTAGGCATATGACTGGTCGTATGTTGGACTGGCCTTGTATCTTCACTTAGCTGCCCTGACTCATGGATCTGGTCCTGGACAAGTCTTTATGGATCGACAGTCATCACCACCTGACCAGTGCTTAGGTTGTCCGTGTCCCTCTGAAGGTCGGGAAGATGATAATGGATGAAATTGGTCCAGAACTGGTACACGCTATCTAAAGTAGACTTGTCTCTGGTCGCAAATTTATTGCTAAAAAAATAAACAAAACAAACCTTCACTTTCTGTACTTCACGCTGTTCGTGATGTTTGCTGATGATCTCGCTAACTAACACTTCTTCCGTTATTTAATTTAAGAACAGAGTTTATTGAACCTGAAAAGTGTCCCTGTGTCACTGCTTGATCCGGCCCTGATGTATCCGTCAGTGTTTTTTCTGAAACATATAAAATTAACGTCATGTCTTTCTCCTCTTTCTTTCAGTGGCAGGTGGGCTGAAGTCTAACTGGGAAAGTCGTCGGAGGTCTTTTTTTTTCCCCTGAAGTCCAAATCAACATGAAGTATTGCTGCAACACGACTTGAAATATGAAGAGTTGAACTGCTGTCCATCTTTTTTAATGATGATTTAGCTTTTTTTATGATGTTTTGAAACCAAGCCTACAAGTTGTCATACATCAAGCAGAACATTGAGAAGTTATCAGTCACACAGGAGAGCAGAACTAGCTCACCTGTTGCCAAGTTATGCAAAGCCTGTTTGGACTTTTGGACAAGTCAGGGATGTCCCAAACAAACACACGTCCTATTGTATTAGTTTTGTTTGACTTAAGGATGAGACATACAGGGACTAACATGAAACAACACAATAATATTGTTTGAAGTGTGTTGTCACAGTAAACAAACTTTGTGTCCGCACTGAAACATTTTCACTACACTGTACTTGATGGTTTTCAAAGCTGAGAATCAGTATTCACAGCTCATCTGTTAATGGCCACATTACTGTCGGATTTATTTCCCCATAAACCCAGTAACATTTTTGCAAGATGAAACTCAGTTCATGTTTACAAAGGCTACGTTCAGACAGCAGGTCTTGATGCACAATTCAGATATTTTTATGTGAAATCCAATTTTTTTTGTGTGCTTGTTAGAGCACATGAAAAGCAACTTCAGTTTTGAGTATGAACTGAATGCGACGCTGGAGTAACCCGCATGTGCAAAAGAAGTCCTGACATAATACGTGACCACGCAGGTATGTTCTGTGTTGAAGTAAATATGTTTTTCCCACCGCTCCTCCTCCTCCTGGGACACAGAATTTTGACATTTGTTGCATTTCAATGATGTAAAGGTCGGATAAAGGTGACCTGGCCGTTCAGACTGAAGCTGAATTGCAAAATATCAGATATTAGATGTTGGATTTAGGAACACATGAAAATGGCTTGGGTCAGATTTGGGAAAAAAAAAAAAAAAATTTTGCTGTTCAAACTGTCTAACAGATCTAATACAGGTCACATATGGGGAAAAACATCGGTTTTGGGCCACATTTGCCTGCAGTCTGACCGTAGTCAAGGACAGTGTGCTTCTAGTCAGAATGGAAAGCACCAATTTAACACTAATTTCACATTTCATAAAGCTTTTTTTTTTTTTCCCAGCCACACAAAGACCAGTTCTCTAAACGGCTGGAATTGACTCAGCCTGTGTGATTTCATTAGGAAGCACAGACTACACGAGACAGAATATGAATACTGTAGAACACTAAATATTGTCCAACCAATACAAACTTTAACATTGAACTAGGATATGCCCTGTAGCACTTTTTACGGGTCTTTGGCATTTTATTAGACTTTTTTCCTTTTCTCACTGCACAATTTGACTTTGTTGCTGTTGTAAATGTATTCAAAACACTGATGTGATGCCTGCTTAATTTATATGATATGAAATGTGTTTGTGAGTTGCCATATGACAGACGAAAGCTATTGTTTGACATGAATTGCACACAATTTGTCATTATTAGAGAGGTTATACTTGCTTAAATTCTTTGTTGGGAGAGATTTGTGTCACTTGCAACTGAAATAGGAAAATGAAGGAAAATAAGTGTGTACGTAGTGAAGAATTTACCTGCTCAACTGAGTGCATTTCTTACCGCTGTCTTAAATGCTTCCGGTGCTCTCGCCATTTTGTAGTACAGGAGATCTAGCCAATGGTATTTGCTACAATAAATCACATTTCTGCTACTGCTGTGTGGATTTCATGTGTAGAATTATACATACATGCTCTAAGCACAAATTTTTTAAATATATATATATATATAATGAGTACAATGTGAAGAAAGCAGATGGTTGTGGTAGAACATTTTTTACAGAGTATGATAAATATTTTAGACATTTACATGTAGTAGAACATTTAAAATCATAGTCATGAATAAAAACAAAGTTGGAATTAAGTAAAAACCACCTTTGAGGCATTTTGGAAGCAAAGAACCATTTAAACAAAACTAACCCAGTCCCATGCAATCACACAAAATTATTTTTATGATATTTGTCAGTTTTGTAGCTCAGACTTCTGTTAGAAAAGAAACACGTTCATTCAATGTGACTGTGTATGACTTCATGATAGAGATTTGTGGAGATGATTTAAGTTTTGAGAATCTTACTGAAATATAATTGGTCTTTTCACACTCATTGTTCTTATAACAGTTTTAAATTATAAAAAATAAAATAGCCATACTATTTTGGATTCTATCTAAAAAAATATGACACATTAATTAGATTGAGTTGGATAAAAAAGGAGTCATAATATGCACTTTATTTGAAAACATTGCACTGCCTCTAGAGGTCAGTAAAGTACAACAAATTAAAAAAAAAACAGACGGTTTTATCAGTTCAATAAAACTACATACTGGATTGTCCATGTGTTTACCATTACAATGACAGGAACCACAAAATATTCTGATTAATAATTAACCGACATTATAATAATAAAAATGTGCACTGCATAGAGTTATCATGTAACATGTAAACAATTAAAGCATTGCCTTTGTAAATCTTGGTGAGAAAAGCGCTGTTTGGTCACTAGGAGAGATTTGGTGGAGTAGTATTATACAGTGGGTCATCTGGTAAAGCTTTGTTTCATACATTTCTTTTGGTAATAAGTTCTCTACATCTGCTAATATCAGAGATCAGTGTCCAACTTGCAGCTTTGGGAGGATGAACTGATTTCCAGACTCTTTCCTGAAAAGTCCAAAAGGAGGCAGATGTGCTAAAACTACAAAGAATCTACTTACTATGAGGATATATTGCTTAAAATACAATTAGTAATTGAAAAGAAATTTCATGAAAATATACAGTCTCTACCCCAGTTACCTCATTTTAATGTTACGATAAAATTTTCAAAGCTGGTTCTTGTATTGTTAAACTAAATAAAATGTGGAACATATTATCAGTCTCACTACACAATGTGCATCAGTTTCACTGCTCATTGACATCACATACAAAACCATTTCAACTAAACTTTCTGTGGATGTTGTGTTTCCAGCTTCACTGTTCAGAGACATGTCCACACGTCTCCGTTTGTACCGACTGCGTCTTTTTCCTTCTGCTACTGAAAACATCTCAGTCTCAGGTTTTTACTTTTTGCTGCGATGGTTTGCAGCCACCACCAGGTAGCTGTCAGGGGTGAGGTCCTTGATGTTGGGGGACTTGCTGCCAACTGGAGGCAACTTTCCTTCCACTCTGGAGATTTGGAGCATGCGGCATGGGTCGTGTTTCAGCAGGTAGCTCTCAAAAGTCTCCCAGCCTCCACCAACTCGCACCATCACATGCTTATTGTGTAGCATCTGCAGAAAAACAGAGGAACCCACAACAGAGAAACAGGATTAAAGTCCCATGATGCCTTGTGTCAAAAGACAGCTTTTCCTTCTTGAGGATTTATGTCATTTCCCTAATGGAGGCTTTGAAGTTGAATGAATGGTTTGATGTCAGAGCATGTTGATTGATGTGGCTGAAAGCTTCCTACCAGCTTAATGCCATGTTGAGCAGGTTACTGACAAACTGATCCTGCTATCTGATTTACTGACAATTGGGATCTGATTAATGTTGTGTTTATATAATTAAATATTCTACAGACTGAAAAACATTTGACTTTTTATCACTAGAAATAACCAAACTCACAATAGTTTGCACTGGTTAAAGGTATGACACAGCTCCAATGACCAAGGATTTCACTGTTTTAGGTAGGAAAAATTATTAGATCACCCTATGTTTTGTTCAATTTCTTGTTCATTTTAATGCCGGGTACAACGAAAGGTACATTTTTTTGGACAAATATCAAGACAACAATAAAAATAGCTCAGAAGAGTTTAATTTAAGAGCTGATATCTATCCATTTTCCATGGTTTTCTTGATAATAACCAAAATCATGTAAGTTCTTTCACCAATATCTATGGCATTGTACTGACAAAAACAGAGCATTTATTCATTCCATGTTTTCTTTTCTGTCTGTCTGTTTTAGTCACATGATACACACAGGAGTTAGTACTTGATTGCATAACCATTTTTT
>JAPTGZ010000023.1:18053301-18063696 GCA_029814645.1 Fowleria isostigma | reverse complement strand
CCATGGTTTTCTTGATAATAACCAAAATCACATAAGTTCTTACATCAGTAGATATGGCATTGTATTGCCAAAAACAATGCTTTCAGGCATTCCATGTTTTCTGTTTTAGCATGTTACAGGAGTTAGTACTTGATTGCATAACCATTGTTTTTGATTACTTTTGATGGTCTAATAATTTTTTCGGTGACTGTTTTAGCTAAATCAATATCTCCCTTTTTTGTTGTAATAACATTTGTCCCAAATTCTATTTAGAGCATTCATTTGAAGAAAATGCGAAGTCAAAATACCAAAAGCACTTTCAGAGCTTGAATAATTGACAAAAAGAAGTTAATATTAAATTTTAAACAACACAAATCAGTGAAAAGCCAGACATCTCAAAATTTGTACGTCTGTTTGATGAATGTGTTGAAGCAGAGATACTTGGAAAGAAGAGATAGGCACTGAATTAACCGAATCTATATGGGACAAGTGTTTGTCTAAGATTCACTCCTTTTCTATAAACAGTAGACATTAGTTGATTCAATTTAAGACTGTCCACCGTCTCCACTACTCCAAAGTCAGGCTGAACAAGACTGATCCCTCAGTCTCTCCAACGTGTGACAAGGGTAAATGTTAGAAGATAACTTGTCTCATTCCTTTTGGTTCTGTTCCTCATTGACAAGTTTCTGGTCTAAAACATTTGACTGATTCTCCTGGGCTTATAAAAGGCCTCTTCAGCCTGAACCAGGACTTGCTATTTTTGGCTGTTCTCAGACTGAAGGGACTATACCTGCAACACTACAGCTTCCACTGGAACCTGGAAAGATAATCACCTAGAGGCTGATATTAAAGGAATGGAAGTCTCCAAATCCTCCCTCCTTTCAAAGGTGTGTCAATGACATATTGTGTTTGATACAGATGGAAAAACTCAGGTGTTTGAGGACATGGTCCGTGAACACTTTTTCCAAGTGCTTGGACTCCATTTCTCACATATTTGGAGGAAGTTAGACTGAACTAAGGATTATATCTGTGTACCAGTGACTGTTCACTGCCTCTCTTTAAGTAAAGACTGTCTAGGTAATTAATTAATTCACATCTGAGCTTTGTTTTTGTGTTTTTGCTTTATAATTGAAAATTGCAAAATAAAACATTAAAAAAAAAACCACAAATCAGTATTTGGCAGAATAACTCTGAATTTCTGCATCTTGGCATGCTCTCCTCCAGGTTTTCACATTTCTGCTGGCTGCTTTATGTCACCCCTGGTGCTAAAATGCAAATTGCTCAGCTGTATTTAATGGCTTCTGACCTTCCATCTTCTTCATCACATTCCAGGCATTTTCAATGGGGTCCAGGCTTTCAAGTCTGCAAACCTGGACTGGTCTCTCATATTTTTCAGCATAGATGTAGTATTTGTGTATTTGTGATGTCATTTTTTCATTTAATGCTTCAATATCATGTCACCTGACACTTCAGGGCACATTCCCAAAGTTAAGTATCATAGCAACGTTGCCCATCATAACAAAGAAAAGAAGGAATGAAAGGCTCTCAAATATTGGAATATCAGACATTAACATTCCACAGAGGCCATACATATAAAACATGTCTGCCTCACTAAGGAGTCTTATTACCCCCACCTCATTAACACATCATTAATCATTTATTCAACTAGCTTCTTTAGTGAATATTATTCTCACAACAAATACCAAGTATTACTGGAAAACCAGGGATAGACTTCAGAGGACGGAACAAAAGGCTGGGAGACATAATCGCCTTCAAAACAATCCAAGTTTGTCTTTTGGTAGAAAGGGTAAAGTACCTCATGAGATTGCCACCTCACTCTGGCCCAATATGAGACTTTCTGCCCTCCAGCAGTGCAACATACAACATTTATAAGCCTCTTAAAAGAATCAATCTGCAGGCCACTGGCAGGGCAGTGTTTCCAATCAGCGCCAGTGGGCCTTCAGGCCTGGTGACTGTGGTTTAATGGACCTGTGTGATGCAGGAGGTTTCAATCACTCTTCTCTGGGACAAGACCCTTTGCTGAGTGGACTCCCTCCTCACTTGTCCAGAGAAGGACAGCAACCCCCGGGCTGAGCTGGGACAGCACTTCTTGCAAACATCAAGATGTTTCTCTGCCCCTCTGTTGAAGGTACAACCACCTCATTTATTGCAGGAGCTGACCGAGGAAGTCTCTGAGGCTAAACAGATTACTGTGAGATGGCTTTTGTGTGTGCCGTATGATGCTGTTGTCCTCCCCCTCAGTCAGCCACAGACGGTGACTGGGCTGACTGTATTCATGCCTTTTCAATACAGCAGCTGCTTAGGGGTAAAATCATCTGAGGAATTTTAATTAAAGCATCTTCACCATGAAGAGTGTTGGCTCAGAGACAATGAAACAGCGGATTAACAGCTGCTTTGGCCTCATCAAACAATGTATCTCACATGGCAACTGTGGCACACGCAGTAATACAAAGGACATTTTATGACAATTTTGTGTTAATTCAATCTCATCTGTACATACAACATCTGTCAAAGTTTTCTCCATTTTAAGGTAATGTCACTAGTACACTAGGTAGGTAGTTTTTTTTTTTCTTTTCCTATTTAATGTCTGTCCATTGCTGTACAGATTGCAAAACTTTTTCAGACAGCTTTCAGATATGGCCTATATAGCAACAGTGCAGACTACACTGTACGCAGTGAAACAGATTGTGTTGGACAAACAAAAGTGTGTTTCTCACCATTTGTCCTTGTCCTTGGTTGCTCAGCAACATTGAACACTCAAGCATTCAGTCAATGAAAGGCATCACATTAAGACATATATTTATTAAACCAATATTTGATGTTGTTTCAGGTGGAAGTGTTTTTTTTTTAATTTTTTTTTTTTGCTTCTTAAATAACATAAGATTGATTCTTATCGTATTGTAAAGTCTTAATGTAAATATTTAAAATTTCTTCAGAGGACTTTTTTATTATGATTTGATGTTATATAAATGCAATTTACCTGAGGTGGATTGAAAACACCTTATAGTGGTGTAGATCTGAAACGCTTGGTTTGGTTTTGATTTTGACATAAGTAGTTGCAATATGTTGCACTGACAGTAGAGGACATTGACGAGTAAAAACCCTCTTCTCCATGTCTGAACATCCTTAACATACCGTCTGTGTGAATCACATTTTTAGAGGTGTGAATCCTGATTGTGCGTTGCCAAGTAACCAGGATCCCAAGGGGAGCAATGCTGCGTCTGTAATCTGCATTAGTTTTAATTTATCTTCCTCCAACACTGCTTATCCCTCCACTCAGAGAAAGTCGAGTAACATTTCTTAAACTGGTGAATTCAATGGGATTCTAAGACAGAATAACTGCAAGTCATACAGTTTGTTAAAATATTTTCCATGTAATAACTTGGTCATTAGATCATAAGGAAACCTGTGGGTGTTATTTTCTCTTATGGTTGGCTAAAGATGGACATTGTTAGAATACCATTACCAGTAATTGAGACCTCACAGCAAACACAGACTCTCCAAACACAATAAATGACTTTCATCTCATAGCCAGTCCAAATATCAACATAAAACCTTATGCTGAACAGAGAGGGTTTTGCATTTTACTGTGTGGGACCTTACTGTACACAAACTGATAAGAAAATTAATGAATGACAGATTTGGAGCAGGAAAATATGAACTCATAATTATATGAGCATAAATCATCCAGTTGACCGCTTATATATTTACACCACCTCATATAATTGATTGAACAGCAGAGCTCCAAAGTAAATTACATTAAATAATCTTTCATTGATTATGCCCTTTTTTTCCCCCCAAGTTTTATGGCTCACTGCTTAGTTTTAGGTGGAGCCCTTTAAGTGATGAATATGAATTACTGACACAAACTGGCATTTTAATATGAGCTCATTTTATCCTATATTATAATGTACTCACCCGGATAAAGAGCATCTTTTCCCCAACTCGATATCGACCCTGCGACTGCCTTTCTACACAGAATTTATTTGGACACCTACAGGGAGGATCATTAGCGATATGTCGTACCTGAAATACACATAGATAAATATATCAAACAGGTTTCACACTCATTAAAAAGCAAATGGAAAAACAAAAGTGACATGTTTACTTACTGCATCATCCAACTGCTTTCCTGTACTTTTCTTGCTAGAGGTGACTTTGGTGGGAGTTGGGGTTGGAGATGGGGATGGGGAAGGGGAAGGAGATGAGGATGGAGATGGAGGGAGAGGCTGAGCTGGGGACACAGGTGAGGGAGGAGGTAGAGGTGCTTTCTCTTCCAGTTCAATCTCTTTCTCAAGCTTTATAAGGCCAGGAGGCTCCACATTGTACCTAAACAGTGAAAACATGAGAACAGAGAAGCTTTCACAAGAATGAATCACTTAAATATATTTAAAAAATTAAAGACACAAATAAACAGACAAAAAATATCAAATGTAGGCCCATACCTGCTTGCTATCCGTCCCAGCTCCAACAGACAAAGGCACACTTCTCTAGGCTGTTTATGAAGAACTGAAAGAAGAAACACAGCCTCAGAATTTAGACATTACAGCATAAGTTTATTAATATCTTTAATTATCTCTAACATAGTGATGAATGACACAAGCGGTTGTGTGATGGGAGATAATGTTAAAAGCTCATGAACTTCATGCACTCAGATGTTTCTCTCCCTGTTGTTGTGTTCAATACTAGCCATACTTGAGCAAACTTCATAAAGTGCTTGAATTTAAGTTTAGCCTCATTTTTAACAGCAGACAGTGAGATACAAGATGTAGAACAAATGTGACACACCACACCATGAATTACAGACAGAATATCTTATTTGTAATAGCCAACCTGCAGTTGTTACATCTACTGCTGAACTGAAATCCATCCAGAGAAATAAGGAAGGAGAAAATAGAAGAAAGCTGTCAGCTGATGCTTTTATATGAATTCATTGTAACTTTTGTCAACACAAACCACATCTCACATAACCCCATTGGCCCTCCTATATTCTCTCTTCTGTTTATCTTCTTTCTTTAAATCTTCTTGTCCTTTTCTCTCCACACCTGAAGATCCATTGTCTATCTTCATTCGTCCGTAACATCTCACCCGTTCTTTTGCCCCTATAGCTTAAAACCTGCCATTTGATAAACTACTGCATATCCGTTTTGTCTGGGCCTTCGTTAGTCATCAGTACATTTTATGGTGCCTCAAACTTATCTTTTTTTTTTTTTTTTTTTTTTAAATCTGCAGCGTCACATTCACAAATCATTTGCATATTTTAACTTGTTCAGTAATGTTTGACTAGTCTACCAGAATTACAAGCATGTAAGAATATTGATGGTGTACCTGATAACAGCAGGGTCATACTTGACTGTATGATCAATATTCAGACATATTTTAACTGGGAAAATATTTTATTGACATAACACACATTAAACCTTGCAAAAGATTAGAGAGGCAGAGATAACGCTCTGACTGTGCAAAAGAGGAAGAGAGGAAAATGTCCTAACTCTGGGCTGAGGAAATTTGCATAGCGTTGGCCTACTTTCCCACTAACTCACACCCTTCTTTCTGTGCTGCCTTTGTTTCATTTCAGACATTTTTGGGATGAGCACAGTATTTTGAGATGCTTGTGTCCGTCTCATGAAGTGCTGCGCCTTCCCCCAGTAGATCGCTGCCCTTGTGAGCTTTGTGTGGATGTAAAAGGAGCTGAGTCTAGGGATGTGCGTCCTCTGGGCCACAGAGGAGGGGACAGGGAAGCAGTCCAACCTGTGCGATACTCTACATTTACAATCAGACCATTCACATGAGATAGAAATCTGAGTACAGTGCCCTGGCAGTGCCAGCGACAGCCAAAGCCCCACAGTGTTGTATCTCAGTTAGGAAACTGGAGGCCATTTATAAACTCTGTCCTACATTTTGAATTTCTGGGACCCTGATGAGTGAATAAAAAAGTCACACTCACCTAAACCCTCTGATTCAAACAAACATGTATCTCCAACTCCAACCTCACGACACCACGACAGGAAGTTGGCTGTGTTGTCACGAGCAAAGAAGGAGCCAGAGGGAGCACTCTTCCGACACGGTATCCTCCGATAAGGAATAGTCTGCCAAAATAAAGAATAGTGAATAGTCTGGAGAGACAAAGAAAGCTTTGTCTTCATGAATACTTCACAGATAAACTTGGACTGAACAATACCTCAAATTTTGAAATTACAACTTGATAAATTGGACTACGACAGTGATTTAAACAAGAGCCTTTACTTGGTGTTGGACCATGAGAAAACAAATGTACACCAGTGTCACTTGTCCTGCCAGAGTTCCCATCAAAACACAGACACTCTTTATCTACACAGATTTATTCTCCATCTGCTGAGGCTCCAGTTTCAGCCCAGGATCACAGACCTTTTCCATACAGATCAATACAAGAGATGGCAGGTTACAAAACTGGGGCTATTTTACCAGGCTTTCTATGATTTGGGATCAAATAACAGGGTTATGGGTTTCAGCCCCCATACGGTCTGTTCTGGGAGATTTATGCGCCTTGCTGTGGTTTTATACAGGATATGTGCGTCTGAACTCAGAGAAAGGTACAATGAGCTCATGCTAAAAATATGCCGGCTTTTGTGGGTATTTTTCTTTTCTTTCCAGGCTCTCTTGACTTTTTCTGGAAACCTGTCTTTTGTTGAATTACTTTGCATTCCTGAAGAAATAATGTTGGCCACATTGCTTTTTGTTGTTTGATCTGACAATCAGAATGATATGTTATTACTCATTCTTCAGACTGCCAAATTATCTGCACCTTTACATGTCTGAAAGTAGCACAGAACTTTGGAAGTCATTATGTTTAAGTAGATGGGAATTAATAATGCCAGCAATATGCTGAACACATAAGGAAATACTTTACTTCAAAATGAACACTGACAATTAGAGTCACATCCGTTTATCTCACTCAAGAATATGAAATAAGTTTGGGATATAATGTATACCTACATCTATTCTCAACACCTCCACCTTCCTGGTTCTGCCTATATGCTTTCAATTTTAGCAGATATATTACATCCTTAGATTGGACCAATTAATGCCGGTGGTTGTATTGCGTCAAGACAGCAATATGACAGGAAAGAAATATCACCTTTAATCATCTGTAGATCATACTGATTGATGTAAACATGTGGGAAGACGTGCATGAGATAGAAATGTGATTTATTGCTTCCCTCACTGGAATCACTTATAGTTCCACACTAACTTATGACAGAGCTTGAACACACACTGATGTTTCTTTTAAAGTGGTAAGCAACGACAGCTAATAAAGTGTGATCATGAGCTAATAAAGCAACAATCAACTGATGTAAATTATAACCTAAAAAGACACAACATTTGGTGCAGTCACACGGAGATGCAGACCATAATTAATCTTTCTTTGTTTGTTGTACTAAAGGCACTTCATGGGCATTTTAAGAAGCAGTAATACCAGTAAACATTAATAAATCATGTTGCCTGTAAAACATCATAATAGATTTTTTTTTTGTTTTAAAGCCTGTGTTGTAGGCCAGTGTGCACCTCTCTCTGCTTGTAACAAAAAGCTGTACACCTTTTTTCTCCTGTCTGTGTCAGGGCTGCTTGTTTCTCTCCTGTTGGCCTCCACAATCAATAGACTCCTCTATTTCGGTAGATCCTCTGACGTCTCACGGTCGCTGACCTCAAGTATTTCCTCACATCTGTGCTGCTCCACTCACACTGAGATCAGCAGACCCACCGTCATCAGCACAGTAATGCCTCAGTGCAAACATCAACAACCCTCTATGACGAGCCAACAAAAGGGTCTTTTGCCTCTTCGTACGTTTGAGCAGAAAAATGATTTTCCTCTTGTAAGAGCCATATAATCCCCCTTGAGAACCAGATGCCAGTTCAGTGACTATGCAAGTTCAGAAAATTTGTGTTGTCGTATAGACCATCCAGCAGTCAATAAATATAACGCAGTCATATGAAAATGGCTGAATAAATGAGCATGAATAAAGGCTGCATAAATATGTCTTCCATAACTTCTGGGAGTGTAAAGACATCCTCTTCAGTTAGTTGCAGACAGCATTACAGCACTGAAGCCATTCCTCTCATGGTGACAAATCTCTAAGAAGTGCTGATGCTGGTGGATGTTTAATCTTTCTACTATTACACTTAAAGTGCAGCTGTTGTTACACTTTAACAAAAATTTCAGATTGAGAAGCTGCAGCACATCTGTGACAGCTCTGAAGTGGGTTTGTCCTTGTTTGAGGAGGTAAACTGTGGAGTCCCTCAGGGGTCAATACTGGGACTGATCTTATTTTCTCTACACTCACTTGGCCATGCAAAGACATAAAATTTCATTCCACAATAACACACAGCTGCGTCTCCCTGTAAAACGCCCCAGAACTACAAACCTCTCTAGATGTACAAATTGTTTAACAGATGTTTCAAAAAATGTAACTCGGACATAACTGCGATCTTAATCATTTGTCCTGACAATTTGCATAATCAAGTCATTATCACTTCAATTCAAATCAAAGGGAAATGTACGGGTATGAACATTCCAGGAAACATTGTTGCCAAATACAGCACATGATACTGTTAAGCTAAATGTCAGAAACCTGGGTGTATTTTACCACCTGAGGAATTTTGCCAATATACACTGTACTTTACTCTTGACATTGTGATTAAGCCTAATACTGCTCTAGTTTAGGTTTGAATTATTTTGCACATCAGTTTATAGTTGTTTTGTTTCTTAAATCATCTGTAAACTCTAATCTGTACGCCGTATGCCTGTTCATTCATGATTTTTGTTGTAAGGCTGGTTTTGATAAAACAACCTATGTTATTTATATGTTATTATCACATCAAAGTCTTCAGTGTTTTTCTATTTTGTATAATGTAAACAAAAGTAAAACATGACCCATATTTTTATTTTTTCTTTGGTTTGTCAGTGATATGTCTTGTCTGATCTGTGGCTAAGGCAGTCAGTTTATTTTCATACATACATTTATCCAGGCTGTTTGAATTCAGTTCCAAATAACCATTTGCAAGCTTATCCTCAAATTTAATAAAAATCCTTAAACCACCAATTCAAGGCTTATAAGAATGAACATTTAAACTAGTTCTGCCAGTTCTCAGACTGGGGATGTGGGGCCCCATCAGTAATGTGTCCTTGCCAGCCCTTTCTTTCTTTATGCCCTGCTTAAAGCAGCAGACCCCCATCCCCCATCGCACACTTTTTATGTTGTTGTCTGAGATTGTGGAACGCCTTGAAAAGTAAGGATCTGTGTGTCCTGCTGAGCTGACAAAACTAAACAAGGAAAGCTGCAATTCAGTTCAACAAATACATGGATTTCTTATATGGGATACTTTTTAGGATACTCTTGAAAGATTATAGCACAGACGTCTTTTGCTGTGAAGGATATGTTATAGCTTTTATTGATCCTGCAAAGAAAATCTATAGTTAGCCGTTTCCTGTCTCGGTTACGATCAATATAACAGTCTAGTCATAATAAATAATGACAACTGGTTTCGACATCATTTATGAAATAAAAAGAATAATCAAATGCCCAAACAGGAGTTTGAGTGTAATGCTAGAAACAAAAAGTGTCTATAACTTATGTCTGGAGTTCACATTTTTTATTATTAAGCCAGAATGTTGTAAAAAAAATAGTTGAGAGCAATGTGATATCCAGTCAGTCTGATCTAATCTTGTGTTACTGCCCCAATAATGTTTCCTCTCTAAGAAACCACTTTCTGTCAAATCATTTAGAATGAAAGTCTGTTTAGGAACAGTTTCGGCCAAGATCTAGCCTCTAGATTAGTGTTTTCACTGAAGCTGTTATCATGCCAGACTACTGTAATTCTCAAGTTTCTTGATACCTTGCTGTTGCCAAGAGCCGACAGGTCTCCGTTACTTTGCCTAAACTTCTCCTGCAGTGTCTCAGCCAGCTGGCACAACAGGAAACCATTGTCTAAGCGATCCATGAAGCTCTCAGCGGTGATTTCCAGACCTGACCAAGGGACACATAAAAAAACAGAGAATGTAGCACAATAAATTCATCATTAAAATGCTAATTGTAAAAATATATGCTGCATAACGAAATAAAATTTAATCTACAGTCCGCTTCTTGAGGTTGAACCTGATGTAATGTTATTGACTTTCGGGAACTGCTCGCCTGATGAAGCTTGGCTTCTGCAACAGCCAAATGTTCAAATATTACTGCACGTGATTTGAGGGAATTGGGAGGGGGCTTTTCTGGTAGCACTCCATGGGGTGGCACAGTAATGCCTCATTATCCTGCACATTTGCAGAGATAGATTGGTGATCATCAACATGTGGTGTCCAGTTGACTGACTTCCAGAGGACCATTCTTTCTTAGTTAGATCATTGTGAAATAGGAG
>JAPTGZ010000023.1:18037170-18053245 GCA_029814645.1 Fowleria isostigma | reverse complement strand
GGAAAGAAACGGAGATTTTTTTTTTTATCCCCTTTCTGTTTCTTATAGGAGGAGGGGTCTGAGGGTTTGACGTTTAATGAGTTCCAAATGTTGTAATTGAGCCCAGAAAATGGAGATTGAAATCTTGAGAAATACTCAGCGAGCTCCCGTCTTATGCTCATAGTCTACCATGCTCCTGCCTGTTGAGGAAAATATATTTCAAAGGGATTCAACAGAAACATTTCAACTCAAACACTCAGCCCTGTATATGACTGAAGTTCACGGCAACAAAGTGAGTCATCAGTATAAGCGAGCATCCGCCTCCCACTCGATCAATGGACTCATCCTGATTCCTCATCGCGCCTCCCACCTCAAATTATAAACCTCACTAAGCATATCAGTGCCTTCTGTCTTAGACTCTAAAGACAATAAGAAATGTAGACTTTACAAGAATCATGGAGAAAGTCAGAAAAGTACAGCAACACAACACACATCTACCATCAGCCTATAAATGTCTAAGTGCTGCACATCGACTGGTAACACATGGATGCGTGTACCTCTGCAGTCTTCTTCGTCTTTGATCCCTGACCACAGCAGGCCAGAGGTATCTTGCTCAGCTGGTTACAGTGCAGATAGTAGGAGGACCAAGGATAACAAGGAAGACACAGAAAGTTGTTCAAATGGATAGAAGTCAGTTTTAGGAACTTAATTGGCTTCCAGTTGATTTGACTCTGCATGACATCCATGGAGATGATGCCAGTCATTAATTAGACAGTTTCTACCATATTGAATACAGCAGTAAGTAAAGAAAAAATTGCAAAACTGCCTCTTTTCTCTGCTTCAGTTCCTATTAGGTATGATCTTATCTCAGTCACAGAAACAGGGTGAACAGCTGCTTACAATGTTATATATTATAGTTTTGCACATTTTGCTTAGATATTACTTGTTTATCAGTGACTCAGTTGGACATAATAATCCGCATCTGTTTAGAGATAATCATTGAGAGTAAACTTCATATTCAAAATTTTTCATCAATATATTCAAATGAGCCATATTGTATTCATCATGTGTGCACAGACGTAATAACTTTCTTCATGCACACACCCAAACGTTGGTCTATGTAAACTAAATTAATTCAGAATCAAAATGTGCATGTACAGTATGTGCAATGTGCATTTGTGAACTGCACTGTGAAGTCATGCACTTTAAAGAGTGATTTATTATTCAACATCAACCTTGCAAACGACTTTGCTGATGCTCCTTTCACTACTTTTCTTCACTACCAGCTGTGCATTAATCGAAGAGCTGTTAATGACAACCATTCTTCAATTAAAGCAGATCGATGTGAATGTATGTGAAGATGGAAACTGGTTCACAAATTCTTGTGACTTTAAAAAAGATTTAATGAGTTTCACATTGATTCTACCCCCCCCCCCCGATGATCAAGAATAGCACATCAAGTAAGCACTTTTTAAAGCCACTATTTTAGGAAAGCACTTTGAATAAATAAAACTTCTTGTTTGTCAGCATAAAATACAAAAATGGAAAACCAAAAAAAAGTGTGAAAAAATGTCTATTTGTTATTACAAGAATACATCATGAAAGCATTTGAACAAAGAGGTTTAAAACATTAAAATTTGTCACTATTAGAAGCTTAAATAACTCTATGTTCAAGGTGTCCAGGTCTTGCTTTTGAGTGTTTTGTACCAAGCATATTTGAGAGCCAAAGGGCCAGGTCCTCCTTCATGGGCAGCAGGCTGGCTTCATGTCGACTGGTCAGCCACTGCTGGTACTGCTGCATGTCCGTCAGGCCGGGGCTGCTGTGCTGTTTGGGGCTCAGGGAGCTGCACATGGTTCCCTATTGATGGGCTGTGGATGAAGAGGAGGAAGAGGACAATGTTAATTCTAAATGTGTTTCTGTGTTATAATATTCATGGAAACATTACAAGTATGTATGTGTCGACAACATGAGGACAATCTACAATGTGTATATAACATTGTTCAGTTTGTTATGTGTATGATGATGGTGTTGTGTGACAGTAAAATAAATATTGAAGTGTGCACATCAGCTACACTCAGTTTGTCGTTGTGTTCTGGTTTTAACAGGTATGCTGCTCACATAGACTTCCAACATTGAACAGCCTATGCCCATGGAATAAACAACAAAGAAAAGAATCAGCAAAGTGGCATCACAGAATCTGATGGTAGCTGATGCATCCATGTGTCCTGGACTCTGTCTGGTCAAGTGTTTGGATGTTGTGTGTGAATGTATGTCATGTGTAAATAGAATGACATGTCAGGCAACAAACTATAGATCATCACTTTATAATACTCTACAGTATATATGAAATCTGCATGAATATAGATGTGGAGATGATAAAAGTTTTTTCTGTGTGATAAAAAACAACACTCTTTGTTTTACTGCACTTAAATTAATCTCAACACAATAGGGGCCATTATTCTTAAATAGAGTCCAGGAAGACAGGATACATCTGAGGGCTTTTGTTATGTAAAACTGTCACAGAATACCTCTATTTAGCATCCACTAGACATTACAGGTACTCAGCTACAAGTATGGTGTCTACTCCAGTGAAAACCAATCCAGCCCAGTCAATGCTACATGAGTCCTTTACATTACAGTTTGATGAAGAGGATGTCTTTGACATTCATGTACACAGCAATATTTGACAGACTATAAAGTGAAGTCACTGAGTAAATGAGACCCATCTCACACACTTTCTCAATATGGTGCTACACTAAGTACTCCCTGTATAAGCCATTAAATCAAAAATCTTTCACATTTCACTCTGGTGTCACTCCATAAATGGATTTGCTGCAGAGAAGGGGGAATAATTGGCAGAATGACTGGGCAACAGTCGAAAAACCCACATCAACAGGTCTGCAGTTATTATTCACAGATTAAAAACAACTGCTTTAATCACTCTTCAAAATTTAATGTACACTGACATGGGTGAGACTGTCTTGAACCAACTGTAGAATAAGTATTTTGTCAAAACCTACACTCCTCACAGAGCTGTTCAATTAATCAGGTCAGCTTTATTTTACATCAGCATCAGAACAAAATGGGGTCACTTTTTATGCCAACATTTAAGTGGTTCAAATGCACCAAATGGCAATACATGAAGTAATACAGAGATCTGAGGTTTCTGATGAACAACATATGACAGATAATATAACTGACTCCATAAACTCCTCAAAAAAGTCTGGAAATGTTATTTTGGTAAATTATTTCTCCCATTTAATAATACCAGTTGGTGTTAAATGATATATTGTTGGAAAGCATGGTTAGTTGCCTTTACAACGAGGTACAATTTGTAAGGATCTTGCATTTTTGGAATGAGCAACACAGCTAAATGTATGGGTAGCACCCCCCAAAAATGTGCATATAGAGTAAAACTGCCAATATGGGTTGTTTTTTCTTTATTACTGTGTGAGAGTGCAATCATCCAATCCACCATGCAACTCAAAATAAGAGTGACTACCAACTTGAAAATATTCCTTTTTGGGACACTACCCTCATATTTAGCTATGTTGCTCATTCCACAAATGCAAGATCCTTACCTGCTGCACCTCATTGTAAAGTTGACTAATCAGTCTTTACAACAATACATACAATATTACAACAATTGGTATTATTATTAAAGGAGATACATAGATACATTGATTGAAATAATGTTTTCACTTTTTTTTTTTTTTGGAGGATTTCATTATCATGATTTAATTGAATAAATATATTACTGTAAAAGCTTTCTTACTTTGCTTACACTTGGATTAAATGGAACAAATACTGGTGTAAGTCCCTGTTTTAGAGATAATGCTGTATGACTTGGTTCAGTATGGTGTACTGAGCATTCATTTTGCCAGGCTAGTGAATTTATTTGATTCTGTTTATTGTGATTCTGAACCAAAATGTTCACTTTTAGTCTGCTTTATCCTGAAATGTTTGAATAATGTTTTGGTGCTGCAGGAAATATAATGAGTGATGAAATTATAGCTTTAAAAAGTGAAAACAGTGGTTAAAGTGAGTTTGTGAGGTGCTGTTCTAGACTGACTTCAGATATGCGGTGAGTCTGACTTACACAGATGCAACGATGCAAAACACAATATTAGAGAGTAACAACATTTTTGGTTCATCAAAAAAGTCCAGGGGGACAGATTCGGTCACCACAGTCCAAGTAGTTACAAGAAACCTTGCAGCTGTCACAGATGTATGGATAGTTAGGAAAATATGAACAAGTATTTACTTCATCAAGGACCAGATTTATTTGGGGTTTCTTCTACCTATTGCCAAAGAGATTCTAGTCACATGAAAACAACAAAAAGCCTCCAGAAACCAGACAAACTATTGGGAAAAACTTGATATAATTTGATTCAAATGAGCCTACATTTTACCAGAGGTGAGAACAAGTGAAATTCAGATTGTGGATTGTGATTTTATCTCAAAATGTTGTCATATCACTTTCTGATTACCCTAATTATGCTGTATATCGCTGTTCTATTTAAGCACTGTATCCTCTTTCCGTGATACATCCTGGAACATCTTGCAGTCTCAGCACTAGGCAAATACCAGGAGGATATTTGATGCAAATTATAAGAATGGTCTATTCAAACAAGGACTCAAGCCACAATGAACTTTTACTTGATGGTGTGTAATGGCTGAAAATTTCCTGTGAGAGTAACACAATGTGCAGAATCTGACCTTTAGAGCTGTGTAACATTTCAAGGTCCCTCTGGAGTTGGCTGTAACCAAATCACACTTTGGCGCACTGGACATCAGGACCTTGATGTCTAACCAAGGTTGTCTTATCTTCCTAAAGACAAGAGCTTCTGGTTGCCAACATGCACAAAACTCCTGAGCTCAGCACTCATACAGTGGCGCAACATTCCCATGTTCGCTGCTGTGCAGGTTGACAGACAGAACAAGTACTGAATACGTCTCTGTACAAACCACAATTTATACAAGGACATTTGGGTTATGAGTACACAAGAAATTTGCCTGAGTGAAATTTACTTAAATTGAAAAAAATCTTACTCTAGTCAGATAACATTTAGTTCCACTTTAAAAAGAGTAAAAGTTACTCTTGGGGTAGAGCTCTCCAAACTCAATATAGAGCCAAAGTTAGTCAATATAGAGCCAAATTTACTCTTTTTAAGGAAAATACTTCTAACTCTGGAAAAAATGCTCAGTAATTTTTCCTGTGCAAATAAACAATTGTAACATGTTGCATGAGATTTCTGCTGCTTGTATTTTAAGGATATATAATTTCTTCAATGTTAATGTTAATCTGTGTTGAAAAGCTACATTTTCCTCAACAGGATCATAAGTAAACACCCTGCTGGTTATCCTTTTTTTTTTTTTTTCTTAGGAAGGAGTCCTACAGAAAACAACCAGCTGTTACACATACCTGTTTGCTCTCACCACACTGCAGCCTGACCT
This sequence comes from Fowleria isostigma, assembly GCA_029814645.1. NCBI lineage: Eukaryota > Metazoa > Chordata > Actinopteri > Kurtiformes > Apogonidae > Fowleria > Fowleria isostigma. Next base: position 18,047,808 of record JAPTGZ010000023.1, on the reverse strand, counting down.
CTTCAACTTCAGGCCAAAAACACAGCCAACGTTTTGCCTTATCCATCAGCTGAACTTGTTGCTTTAACTACTGATGTTGTTTCCAGATTATAACCGTTGACTCTGGATTAGAACCAGAAACCGATAACCTTTGGCATGAAGGCATATACATTTTCTCAGTATGAAAAGCCTCATGACTTTAGAAAAGCAGTGACATCATACCACAACTGTCTGTAGATGGCTCCAGGAAAGGCATATGGGTGGGAATTTTCAACTGCAGAATCACATCAATTAAAAGTAACAAGAGGGGCTCTGTCCTCCTAACCCTCGCCGCCCTTCATGCCTTTCGCCTCCACAACAGTAGACTGATCAGGCGGATGATTTGTCTGCTTCAGCAGGAGTAGAAATTCAGCATGTTTCTGCTGCAAATAAGTGCTGTGTGCTGTGAGTGTTCAGCTATTAAATTATATCAGTAGCCATAGGATCTGTCATTTTAATAGTCAGCAAAATATTATCCGACACCTGATATTTTGAGAAATACACACCAAATGTTAGTGCTTTGTTTACATATCCACTGTCATATAACACATTTTAATAACACTGCTTTCATGTGCTTATTAGTGCACCACACTCATAAACCCTGTGCTGTTGCCAAATCCTGCACTGACTTGTTTTAGATTAAATAATTTACAATTCTAATAGGCTGCCTCAGGCCTTCAATAATAGACCCCTGTGTTGTAAACATTTGCACCATCGACAAATTCCATTTTAGACGGACAATTATGTCTGGGATACTGACAGACATTGTTGATATGTTGGAATTTAGGGCAATAAATGAGTTTTGGCCCGTGATGCCTTTACTGCATCTAAAACAAAAGAAGCACATTTTTATTCCAAACTCCAATAACATTTTAATGCTGTCTCCTCCTTCACAGCTGTCACAAATTAAAAAAAACAACCACAGCAGACATTTCACCATTCTGCAAATAGGATCAAAAGATGTCTGATGAGTTGTGACTGAAATGCAGTTAAGCAGACACTAATTAAATCCAATAAAATGACTCTGAGTAGAGAGAGTATGACATATTTCGTTGGATTACATGCCTTGAATTAGTTTGGAACAATAAAGAGCTTCACAAATGTCAAATATAAGACAGTAAGTCCAAACTTTAAAACTATAAATAGCCCCAATCAGCAGCAAGTTAAGCCCCATTATCCAAGTCATCATATGCATAAATGTTATCAAAAGTCTAGCATTAGTTTTGTCAGCAGCCTTGCTTATATTATATCAGTCCACAAAATCTCCGTGTGTGCTCACCCTGAGGGTTCAGCTCGTTGGTGCGCACCTTCTTTTCTCTCGTCCTCTGAACTGCTGGATCCCAGTTTTCATGCTTTTCACAGCGGTGCAGCAACCTACAGGTTAGACTCCACAGTACTGAACCAATATGGACCGGGGAGGTCTCTCTCACCGCGCATTTGCACAGCTCTGACTGCACACACACTAACCCTGCAAGCTGCTGATGATGATGATGATGGTGATGGGAGGGAAGTTTAATCCTGCTGCCAGTACCTCCCTCCCTCCTTTCTCCCATTTGTGTTGCCTCGATATGACATTTCTGGACTGAATACAGCCCCTTGGATACACTTTGATTTAATAGGTTTTTGAGTGAGTGTGTGGCTTTGCTTCTATAATAACTGACAGACATTCACTTATTATATGTTAGAGTTATGATTCCTCTGAGTACGACAATGAATGGCAGTTTTATTGTGCTGAATAAACCGGTAAGGAAATCATGACATAACGATCATAACGAGGGAAATAACCACGAATAAGTGAAAACTCAAATGTTAAATGATTGTTTCTTCCCTATGATAAAAAAAAAAATAGGCTGTGCTTTGAACAGCAGTGTGGTCCAAACCAACGCAATATAAAATGTATTTCTTTGAATTGCATAGATGCTTATCCAAAATAGCCATAATCTGCATATATTTGTACATATACAGAGTTATTTCCATGAGGTGTTTTTTCTGCAGTTAATAACTTGGCGGCTTTTATTATGAAGGGAAGCGGCTGAAGACTATACTGCGCATGTGCGGTAGTAAAACCGGCGCCACAATAACACACAGCAACACATGAGAGAAAACATCAACAAAGTGAGTGAACCAAGCAAGACTTTATCTGTTTATCCGCACTAAATTATACTTTCTAGCAAGTGGGTCGCGTTTAGTTCTGTGTGTACTTGAAACCGGTTCTATTGCTGTCAGACTTGTCGTCGAACCGTTGTTTGGGTGTCTTTAGTTTGCTATCTCGGCACAGCCATTTTTGTTTGATTAAAGACGTTTTTGGGTATTTTATCCCCCCCTCAGAGTGACCTTCCATCTCGTGAAGTCAGGGGTTGGAGTGTTTCGAGCACAGACAGCGCCGCATGGAGGCAGTGTTGAAAAACCTGAGGAGTTCCGTGGAGCTGGTGGCCGTGGCGGCTCACAGCGGCGTGGTGGAGCAGTGGGACGGACAGACCCTGACCAGAGCCTTCCACTGGGCCCAGTACTGCCAGCACCTCTTCCACAGGTTTCACGATAACCCCACCATAAGGAGGGTCATGGAGAAGCAGCTGCAGCATGTACATGAAAGTGTGAGTGCTGTCTTTCCAGAACACACAGCGGTGTCCTTCTCTGACCTGTCCCGGTGTCAGCACCTGTTGCTGGTGGGGCTTCTGCACAACCCTAAACTACCAATCTCCATCTTGAGGATACTTTTTGACACCTTCAGTCCTGGAAACAAAGAGCAAGCAGGATATTGGAATATCACAGGCCTCTGCAGCAATATGATTGAGTGCAAATCTGTTTGTAAAGTCCTGAGTCCTCTGGTGGAGGTGTCAGGGGTTGGTACTGATGCTGAGGTGCAGGGAATCCTGTTGATGGAGAGACTAGAGGCCCTACTGAGCCAAAGCAGGGCACCGTTTTTAGACTCTGTCCTTCAGGGCTGTGAAGGAGCTGCAGAACATTTTTGTCTGGTCATCGCTGCAACTCTGCTGACAAGAAAAACTGCAGCTGCACAAACTGCTTTAGAGGACTTTCTCTTGGACTGGCTGCAGCAAAGACACAGCCTTCTGCAGCACATGTGCTACACACTACCCACTTCACTTCTCACAGACCTGGCCCAAAGACATGTGAAATTTCGAGAGGCATATTGTAATGTCTTAAAAAAGTGGGCTTCTGATATGGAATATAGCATAAGTGACGGTGAATGGGTTCAAGCCAGCACAAATCCCACAGTGTCCTTCCAGAAGCTGACGGAGCACTTTGGGTCCTTGTCTGAAGCCGATCCTTCTCTGTGGGAGCATGTGGAAAAACAGCTAAATGCTTTGAAGGTTTCTGACGGAGACTTTGATGTCAGAGGTCTGAGTGTGTGGGGAGATTTGCTGTCAGAGATACATAAATGAATGTCAGGCTCAGCTACTTTAAGGGCTGGAAGAGCTGAACAAAATACAACCATATGTACACAATTTGTTAATACAGAGTTAAGCTAAGACTGGATGCATGTTCTTTATTTTTAATATTTCATACTTTTTTGATCTGACTTAAATGTAAAACTGTATTTCAGTGTGGTGAAATGTTTGAGTGGCTGCTGTTTATTCCTCTGAATACAAGACATTGAAAAGTATTTTGGTGTTAGTACAACTCTGGAAAGTGACTAAACCAAGCTCTATTTGAAAGTCTTAAGTCTTAGTATATTATACATACTGTATATACTGAACATGAGGGTAACATCCTGATCACTCTTTTATTTTTATTTCCAAAACTGCTTTTTACATGGACATGGGAACAAACATTACACTTGTTTAAGTTATTGATTCAAGAATAAATGTGATTATGCACATACTTAAAGTGATTTCTTTTATTTACTTAATGTCTGAAATGTGATGCATTTTACTGTTTGTCTCAATATGGGAATGACGGAATCTACCATGTTGATTAATATAGTCACTGTTTCTAACATATCTAGGGACATTTGTTAAGTTGCAGTGTCCAAGGTTTCGACAGATGGTAGTGTTCTTGCTGCTGTATAATCAGATGCTGCACGTGACCTGACTGAATGATTGTGAGTTTACACTTTAGAAATTGGCCTCAGGAGAATCAAGGCGTCATGCAGCTTCATAAATGGAAGCTTACTGCCACATTATTACAGATGTGACATTTTATTCATCCATGTTACTGAATAATAATCAAAAGAGGGAAAAAAAAAAAAGCACAAAAAGAATCAGGCACAAAAATAATTTCAGTTTCTCACATACCATCTGCCACTTTTACATCCTCATTTAGAAGCTGTAAGAGGTCTGATTATAAACAAAATGGATTTATGCCTGTCATGTGACTCAGCAACTTATTCACATATCTCAGACCTGCCTTGTGTGTCAGTGTAAATTTGCTGCGAGGGATCAATTAGTCACATCAGGCGTCTTCAATCACGACCACCACAATAGCTGGTGTGTGACATAACTCTGCCAGACAGTGGATTAGAGCCCTGGCTGCCACGTGGAGGGAAACGCCAACACGGCCACGGCTCGTTTAACCTGCCATGAAAGCAATTCACGTAGAGACAGACAAGGGTCACTGAGTCAGGGGCAACATGTACACAACCAATTTATTTCCAGCCAATAAAGAGCATAAGCTTCAGGCTGGATATAACCCAACAGTGATTGAACACATCTCACCTGCTTCCAGTTTATAAGTACATGTTAGTTCAGGACATTCAAGAATGTAAGAATTAATTATTTACTTCTCATTTTTAAAAAGGTTTCTCTAGAGTTTTATTCAACATTTGCACATTGTTAGGCAGCACATTTCACACTGAGAGTCAAACACTGACAGATTTTTTTTTTTTTTTTTTTTTTTTAGATTCTCACTTTCTTTTGCTTTACACATCACTGCCAGAGCGGGTTAACAGCCATGGTGATGATTCAGATGTGTTAGTGTCTGACTCCAGACAAGACGTCTAAAACAAAGAAGATGGTAGCACAGTTTATTAAAATGCAGTATCAAACCAAACTCATTTAGACGTTCATTTATTAAAGATAGAAGCCCACCATATGGGAGAAAAGACCAAAATAAAAGCAATTAAATATATTAAACAGTTCCTTTTTTGCTATTTAACACAAAACATTAAATCCACACTCTGAAACTATTAATTCACCACTTATTTAAACTTAGAAAATGGGAAAAATTACTCTCTGCTTTTATCCTGTAATGAAAAATAACAGGGTTGTGTTCCTGTGAGCACCAAGGGGTCAGCCCTTAATTTACATAATAATCCTATACAGCAAAATGTGGGAATAAGATACTTTTTAATAAAACACTTGTTCCAAAGCATTTGTATGTGAAACTATATATAAAACATTTAATATGTTCTGTTTTTACATCCTACTCTTGGCTGTTTTTATTAATGCTGCTGCTGTATTGTTCTTTGTCAGCATGTGGTAATAAACTGCAGTGCGACGTGCTGAGGGCGACTGCTTCTAAAAAAGGGTCGTGAGGAATAGCATTCATTAAAACTCAGATCCAGCCCCCATCTGGTGGTGTGAATAGGGAGTCCTCTGAGGGGCGGGGGGAGGAGGAGGAGGAGGAGGAGAGCTTTCCCTCAGCACGTGCCTAAGCCGCTCCAACCTCGCCCTCGTCTGGCCCCGGTGACAGATCACCGAGGCGGGAGGGCCCCCTCAGCACACCTGTGTCTCACTCAGAGCATCCTGAGCAGACGCCTCCATCGTCAGCATGGAACAGAGCAAGGGGCTGGTTTGTTGGTATTGAAGAAGGGGTTTTTCTAAGATATATTTAATCTTGTGTATTTAGTGCAGCCTTTTCCCTATAAACTGAACTGTCAGATACATCAGTCTTAGAGAGATACAGAGGGAAAACTACCTTTGACATTGGAAAAATTAAAAATAAAAGAAACCATTGATCATTGTTTTAGACGTTTTATAGGTATATCAAATAATAATCTACATTTTTATTAATAATGTATCAGTAGAAATTGACATGGAGCACCAAATGTAAAAGGGCCTTTCTTTAATTTTGTGTGACTTATGGGAAAACAATGTTATTTTCATTAAGACTGATCTTTACGTTACATGATTCAGTGAGACACAGGAACACCATATTAGTACCAAGGGGAAATATGTTGGTAAGATTAAGAAAAGACAGATAATAGTGTACATTTACAGTCATTTTATAGGTACAGAATACAACAATATGCATTTTCATTTCAAACTGGAAGCAAAATATGTCTTCCATCCTCTAATTGCTTTATCATTTTATTGCTTGTAGTGCTTTGCTATCATTGTGAAATCTTATCAGGCTCTCATCCTTTGTCTGTGTGAGAGCATGTTGTATCGAGGAGGGTATGAAGCTGTTAACATAATGTGATATGGGGGAGGGGAACCAACAGGACCCGTGATAGATTACCTCACACACAACTGAAGGAAGCCAGTTCTGTGGAAGAAAAAACAATTGGATGTAGCAATCTCCATCTTTTCGTATGATCCCAGATGATGCAATTTGACTTCACATATAGGAAGTCTGGGAATCTGACAATGTAGCCATTATATGGCTCATTACTGTGGTTAATATAAAATCTAGTTTGAGGCTAATAAATCTTTAAAGAAGATTGGAAATGGTAATACACACAAAGTTGTGCTGCTTATGTGAGGGAGGTTTTGTAGTTTTTATATCACAGACGGAAGATTTTTGTGAAGATATTAAACAAAAATTCTCTACAATTGCTAATAAAATCTTGTAATAATTTATCAGAAAGTCATTTTCATTCATTAAAATAGCTGTAGTAATATTTTGTTTTGTGGCAGAGGGAGGAGCACAGATATATAACGTGTTATTATATGGGAGACAGATTGATTTCTGGTGCCAGGCTCTCCATTAATAAAGCAATTAGCAAGAGAGGACAAGGAGGAGTGTGTAAATTCAATTGCCCTCAGGCCGAGTAATGATATACTGAAAGGTGTCATAAAATAGTAATTACTTTAATACAACCCTGAAGTTTTGGGATGCAATTACAGTCAGTAACTTGATCTTGAGGAGACTTTCAGATTGCAAATTAAAGGATATTCTGGCACCAGAGTGGAGAGTTTGTGGTGTTGGATTGTGGTGTATGATTTGGGCCGCAGACCAGAGAGGAGAGAAGGGATCAGGAGGATAATTGCATGCAGGCAGAGTCCCATGGGAGGAGTGCAACCCTGTCATCAAACACTCATTCTGGCTGGGCCTCATCCCATTACAGTCCCTCAGGAGTCAAACTGCACCTGCCCCACAGACTGACAACCACTCAGTCCCTCCCTGCTCACCCTCACTATTACACAATTTCACAGAAATCACAACCATTACCAAACCTGAGCTGTGGTAAAAAAAAAAAAAAAAAAAAAAAAAAAAGAACAGCTTGAGATTACACACAGGTGAAATATGTGTCTGCCTATGAATACTACTGACACTAGGTTTTATCCAATTACCCGCTACCCTAACAAGCACATCACCAGTTCAAGGACCATGACCATTCCAACTGGTTAGGCATGAGAAAACATGTTCCACGTGGCCGGTGAGACAATTGTGTTTTCTGTCAAATTAACAAGTGTACTGAGAAGCAGGAAGTGGTTTCCCTCCTCAGTCAGGCAGATTACTGAAGGAGAAACTAAGATTTGATGTGATTGCTGCCAAAGCAGGTGAGGATGTTTCAGACATGGGGCTGCTTCCTGTGATCGAACCATCAATCTGCACAACACTAGACTGCTGTAAACTGAACACTATCCCTGCGCACTGAACTGATTCAGACTGTCCATCACGCATGTGCATAAAACTGATGATAAGTACCCTGCCCCCTCACTCTCATCCTTCACCCATGAAGCTCTACAAGCTTCATACCTGTCTATCATTTCCTCTTAGGTCAAATGGCCTCCGTTAGCTGCTGCAATTTTCTTCAGTGCTTATTTCTCCAGTTCTCAGGACACTTGTGGCTCAGGAAGTCAAAAAGTTTTTGAAGATGACACTGCACCCCAGGTACACCCTAAAACCTCACATTAGTAACTCTGGTGTGTGAATGAGTAAGTAGCCCCTTTTACACAGCAGTTCTGTTGTGGGAATGTGTTACCTTTATTCTGGAACGACATCTGTGTAAATGAAATGGTGGGATCATTTGGTCCTACCTTTATCACTGCTTTGTAACGCCTCTGGAGGTAGTAACAAACCCTGTTAAAGGTGGAATCATGATTCAGGAATGCTATGTAAAAGGAACCTCTCTCATTCCCCAACCAAGATGTGAATTTTTGATGCCACTGTGTGTGTGCATGGGGGGATTTAAAAATGAGCGTGGGCTGTGAACAGTAAACAAACATACCAAGGCGACCAGACAGATGTCAAACTAGGGAGATGCTGAGCTGTTTTCACTTTGAGTGGAGGATTCTATCCATGCTAAGATTTTTGGAATGGTGAAAGACAGGCGGACTCATTAGCCATTAAGAGACGTTTTGAGTCTCCAGACAATGTGAGTTTTTCATGCGAACAAGCATGTATCTCTGTTGGCCATCTTTTACGACTTGCTACGACAACCTCGCTAGGACAAACAACACCCTACGGCAACCTTGCATCATGGGCATAGAGCCGCGATTACCCTCCACTGCTCAGTTTACCCCAGATTTAGATCAAAATGTTTGTCAGCAGGATGGGGCTCAGCTGTGAAAGAAACCAAAAGTTGGCATATAAATTGACCCTCAAAATTACTTCTGATTGCTAAAAAGATACTCCTTGAAGGTAAAGTCTCTGTACTTTTACATAATTTTACTCAAACAACAGTGATTTGTCCTAATGAGGTTGCCGTGACGAGTTGTAAAAGGTGGTCAACAAAGATAAATGCCTCTAAGCACGCATAACTCGGATTGTCCGGAGACTCAAATGGTCCCCACAGTTAGCAACACCACTAAGCTCAGGGCATTTCCGTCACCCAAGTTACATGTCACACTATATGCTGTACTGCATCACCGCCCCTTTGATTCCACGATGCAGGTCTACTGTGTAAAAGTCCAACCTGTCTCACCTCTGTTACTCCTTTGGCTGGGCGGTTTAAATAGGTAAATGCCTGAAAAAAGGTGGGATCACCATCTCGCCTTTTTTCCAAGATCTGTGTGTGAAAGTGGCTATAGACAAGCACATGGTCAAGCACTGGGACTCACTGGGTAGTGAAAAACAAAAATAAAGATTGGTTTGTCCTTAGGCCTTGTTTCATGAGAATTAATGTTGTAGCTTTTATGCAATCCTTCCACCAGCCACTAAAAAATCATCATAGAAAATAGAAAAGAGTAAACAGAATAAGATACTTGCTGAGAACAAAGTAGATATTAAAGGTACACATGACCCCAGGTGAACAGAAAATAAGGTTCTTTAAGATCTCACATTAGAGGACACAGTTTCTAAATTCTGCATCTGTTCCCACCTGCAGAGGCTGAGAAACACACTCAGAATTACAGTCTTTGATTTACCAATCACTGAGTCGTTTTTGCTGTGAGGAAAAAATCAGAGTGATGCAAGTGGATGGGCGCCACGTTTCCCTGAATAATTTACCACCTCTCTGGCAGGCTGCACTTCATCGACTGTAGATTGTTGTGTTGAATGTGTTGCTATTGAGAAGCAGAGATGCCATAGAGAGTAATATCACCTCTCTGTTCACACTGAACCACACACTTAAAATTTAACTGTCGGTGGATAGACTTTTATGACACTATGTCAGCTCTAATAGTGAGGGAAATATTTATGCATTCTTGTATTTGTAGGTTTTCAAAACAAAGCTTATATTTACTATATGTTAGTTAAGATTATAGTTTGACTTTTTCACCTGCACAAAACACATTTTTTTATAAGCTAAGGTGTCCTCAATGCCTTCCTGTATGCAGAGATGTCAAAAGTATTCCTATTTATTCCTCAGGTAGAAGTATAGATACTAGGGTTTTAAAAGACTTCTGTAGAAGGTGAAGTGTCAACTCAAGTTTTTTACTCAAGTAAGCGTAAAAGTACTGGTTTAAAATCTACTTAAAGTATAAAAGTAAATCTAAGGAGGACAAAAATGCCATTAGGACCAAAAACTTAGGCAGTGCAACTACCCCACCTCCCCTAAAAAAATATTTCTCCAAAGGCCAAAACAATTATAATGTCAGATTAAAATGTTAATGTTGAAACATTTGGGATGCACTAGGCTACTGGTTTCAGCTCATATATGCCCATTGAAAATGAAGGCATTTGAGTCCAATGCAAATATATTAAAGAACTGTATATGTGTACTACTGAGCATTAACATATGTTTTATGGAGTGGAAGATATGTTGACTAGTTGAATATAAGTATTGGAATGGTGTAAAAAGTCAGGTGTGATGGATCATGTATCAAACCAATAGGGTATCGGAATGGTATATCTTTATACTTTTCATCCAACCACAATCAAATTCACTCTACATGGATGGCACGATTTATCTGAATAGTTCTTTTCAATTTGAACGAAGACAAGAAGGAATGAAAACAAGCCAAAATTAAAAAGAAACTAGAAAAGCACTCGGAGAGCGCAGACCTCTGCCAAGCATGATAGTTCCCCCCATATTGTGACTCACACCAAAGT